>JAODAL010017778.1:0-76673 GCA_025379985.1 Phyllomedusa bahiana
ATCCTCATCTCATCTTTATGTGAAGTTCTGCAATTTTCAAGTGCATTTGGTGCTTCAGCTCTTCATATTTTTCAAAACTTCTGCTTGCTGTCAATGGATAATACCATCCTTGTCTGAATCCTAAGGCTGAAAACTCACAGACACCATCAATATGGATTTTTTTGGGCTCTTGCGTATCAAAATTCAATGACAGCAAGCTGAGATCTTGAAAAATGTGAAGGAATGAATGCAACGTTCATCTTTATGGGACATTTTACAACTGCTGCGTACACTTTGTGCTTTAGTTTGTCACAATTTGCAAGATCTCTGCTTGCTGTCAATAAAGAGTAACGTTTTTAAAATCCAATGGCTGGAAACTTATATAGACCGAGTCAGCATGGATTTCTTTGCCTTTTTTTTTAATATCTAAATTCACTGACAGCAAGCAAAGATCTTGAAAGACAAAAGCATAATTTATCTTTATGTGAAGTTTTGCAGCTGTCAAGTACATTCTGTGCATTCATTCTTCACAATTTTCAAGATCTCTGCTTGCCATCAATGAATGGTAACTTTTTTTTTTTTTTTTTTTTTATAATCCAAGGGCTGAATTACATATTACGATGCCTCTTGCTTATCAAAATGAACTGACAGCAAGCAGAGGTCTTGGGAAATTGGAGTGAATGAATGCACACTTTATCCTTACGTGAAGTTTTGCAACTGTCAAGTACATTTGCTTAAATTCTTCACAATTTTAAAGACCTCTGCTTGCTGTCAATGAACAGTAACACATTTTTAAAATCCAACGCACACAGACCGAGTCAGCATGGATTTTTCTTCTTCTTTTGTATATCTAAATTCACTGACAGTCAGCAGAGATCTTGAAAGTTTTGCGACTGTCAGGTACATTTTGTGCGTTCATTCTTCACAATTTTCAAGATCTTTGCTTGCTGTCAATGAACGGTAACTTCAGGCTGAAAACTGGCACAAGCAGTATGGATTGCTTTGCCTCTTGTTTGTCCAAATTCCTTGACAGCAAGCAGAGATCTTGGAAAATTGGAGTGAATGAATGCACACTTTATCCTCACGTGAAGTTTTGCAACTGCTGAGTACATTTTATACTTAAGTTCTTCACAATCGTAAAAATCTCTGCTTGCTGTCAATGAACAGTAACACTGTTTTAAGCTCAAAGGCTGAAAACTGACACAACCACTATGTATTTTTTTGGCCTCTTGTCTATCAAAATTCATTGACAGCAAGCAGAGCTCTTGATAAAATATAAAGTAATGATGGCTTAGTTTATCTTCTACATGAAATTTTGCAGCTATTTGCCAGTACATTTTGTGCTGGAATTCTTCACAAACTTCAAGACCTCTGCTTGCTCTCAATGAATGATAGCATTCTTGTTTCTATCCAAAGGCTATAATGTTATAGAGGAATCAGTTTGGATATCTTCTTTACCCTTTTGTCTATAAAAATTCACAGACAGCAAGCAAAGATCTTGAAAAATCTGAAGAAGTTGAAAAAAAATTGTGCAGAATAGGTCATTTTTCAATGATTAGGATTCATTAACACCCCCAGCGCATTGCCCAACAGAGGCCGAACGAAGGGCTGAGCTTTAGGGGAATACACAATGTTCAAGATCTCTGCTTGCTGTCAATGAACAGTAACACTTTTTTAAACTCAAAGGCTGAAAACTGACACAACCAGTAGGGATTTTTTTGGCCTCTTGTCTATCACAATTCATTGACAGCAAGCAGAGATCTTGATAAAATATAAAGGAATGAAAGCTTGGTTTATGTTTTACGTGAAGTTTTGCGACTATTTTGCGCTTTAATTCTTCACAAATTTCAAGACCTCTGCTTGCTGTCAATGAATGATAACATTCTTCTTTATATCCTAAGGCTGTAATCTTATGCAGATGGAATCAGTGTGCATTTTCTGTTTACCCTTTTGTGTATAGAAATAGAAATTCACAGACAGCAAGCAGAGGTCTTGAAAGATCTGAAGAAATGGAAAAAAAATGTCATTTTTCAATGATTAGGATTCAGTAACATTGCCCAGCAGAGGCTGAATTAAGGGCTGAGCTGTAGGGCCCCAGGCTGACCCCTGAGGTGGGGGTAATAAACAATTGTCAAGACCTCTGCTTGCTGTCAATGAATGATAGCATTCTGGTTTAAATCCAAAGGCTGAAACCTCATACAGACAGAAGCAGTATCGATTTTATTTGGCCCCTTGTCTATCAAAATTCATTGACAGCAAGCAGAGATCTTGATAAAATATAAAGGAGTGAAAGCTTAGTTCATGTTTTACGTGAAGCTTTGCAACTATTTATTTATGCTTTAATTCTTCACAAATTTCAAGACCTCTGCTTGCTCTCAATGAATGATAGCATTCTTCTTTCTATCCAAAGGCTGTAATGTCATAGAGGAATCAGTTTGGAGTTTTTCTTTACCCTTTTGTGTTTAAAAATTCACAGACAGCAAGCAGAGATCTTGAAAAATCTGAAGACATGGAAAAAAAAATAGGAATGGCTGAGCTGTAGGGGAATAAACTATTTTCAAAAAACTCTGCTTGCGTCAAGAACAGAAAAACCTTTTTTAAACTCAAATGCTGAAAACTGACACAAACAGTATGGATTTTTTTGGCCCCTTGTCTATTAAAATTCACAGACAGCAAGCAGAGATCTTGAAAAATCTGAAGAAATGGGAAACAATGTGCAGAATAGGTCATTTTTCAATGATTAGGATTCAGTAACACCCCCAGCACATTGCCCAACAGAGGCCGATTGAAGGGCAGAGCTGTAGGGGAATAAACAATTTCCAAGATCTCTGCTTGCTGTCAATGAATGGTGACATTTTTGTTCCATTCGAGGCTGACCTGACTGGTGCCCCCTGCCCCACACATGGACGGGCACCACTATAGCCCCTGTGCCGCCCCCCTCTCTCCGGACCGGTGGTCTCTCTCCTATCAGTTTACCTCTCCCGGAGTCGGAGGCCTCGCACAATGGCGCTCTGTGCGGTTGTATTTGTGCAGCAATATATCCCTGTGTCTTGTGGTTTCCGCCGCGCTCTCGCCGCTTGTAACACGACGGATTTTACTTTGGTGAAATAGAAGTTGAATGGATTTTTAATGGAGAACGCGGCTCAGGAGATGAATGAAGCCGAGGTGTCCTCCAGGGGGGCACATACTTTCTGCATTCTTAAAGGAGAACCCAGTGTTATTGCTATCCAGATACTCTTAAAGGAGCCGCGACTGCAGAAAACGGCCGCCTGTAGGGGGAGCTCCTGAGCTTTCCTGCCAGTGGGGTCTCTAAGCTTCTTCTGGCCTATAGGGGGCAGCATATTCTATAGGATATGCAATCTATTCTGCAAGTATTCAGCATCCTGTGTCATTCGTACTGATGGGGTGAATGTGCTGCGGATTTTGCTGCAGACGTTTTTTTTTTTCCGCGGATTTTTTACTTAATTCGTGGAGAAGGTAAAAATCCACGGGGAAAGGTTTCTCTGCAGATTTTACTTTCTCCCACTAAAGTCGAGGCAGGAAAATCCTAGTAACAAAATCCACAGCAGATCCCCCTGTGTGAGGGACAGGTAATGCACATGGGAAATTGCTGTGGATTTTGTTGCAGGTTTTTTTTTTTTTTTGCATTGACTTCAAAAAAGAAGGAAAATTTCCCAGGAAATGTTTACGTGTAGATTTGGCCTTATCCCATTGAAGTCAATGCAAAAAAAAAAAAAAAAACTGAAACAAAACCCCAGGGCAATTTGTCCTATAGATTTTTTTTGTGTTTTTTTTTAAGAAAAAGTTCATTTAGAAAGTTACTGAAATTTTCTTACTTTTGGACTTCAATGGGAGGGGGTAAAATCCACGGAAAATTTTATTTGCTTTTTTGCCTTATCCCATAAAGAAAAAGAAAAAAAAAAAAACCTGCAACAAAATCCACGGCAGGTCCTATGTGATTTTGCTTGTGGATTTTTTTAAGGATAAGTTGCATTTACTGAGAATGTTACTGAAGATTTTCTTACATTGGACTTCAATGGGAGAGGGTAAAATCCACAAGAAAGGTTTATCTGCATTTGCTGCGGATTTTGTTGAAGATTTTATTTGCATGCACTTCAATGGGAAAAGGAAAAATCCGCAGAAAAGGTTTACATGTAGATTTTGCCTTATCCCATTGAAGTCAACACAAAAAAAAAAAACTCCAACAAAATCCACGGCAGATTTGTCCTTGTGGACTTTGCTTGTAGATTTTTTTCAAGGATAAGTTGCATTTACTGAGAATGTTACTGAAGATTTTCTTACATTGGACTTCAATAGGAGAAGGTAAAATCCACAGGAAAGGTTTAGCTGCATTTGCTGCGGATTTTGTCGAGGATTTTATTTGCATGGACTTCAATGGGAGAAGGCAAAATCCACAGGAAAGGTTTATCTGCATTTGCTGCGGATTTTGTTGAAGATTTTATTTGCATGGACTTCAATGGGAGAAGGCAAAATCCACAGGAAAGGTTTACCTGCAGATTTTAATGCAGATTTTGCTTTCTCCCATTTAAGTCTATGCAGAAAAAATTCTCAACTAATTCAAAACAAAATCCGCAGCAGATCTGAATTGTGTGAACATAGACTTGGCTGAACGGATATAAGACCAATTTGCTTTGGATTTTGTTACAATGCTAATTGTTCTGCATTGACTTTAATGGGAAAAGAAAAAAATCTGCAGATAAATCTTCACTGTGGATTTTGCCTGTTCCCATTGAATTCAATGTACAAAAATCTGCAATGAATACATGAAAAAATCCAGCTAAAATCCGCATCCTCTGAATACACCTGTAGGGCGCATGCACATGGGACAGATTTTCTGCAAAAAAATTTCCACAAAAAATCTGCCGATAAATCCGTAAAAATCTGCAACATGGAATGTGGAAAATTTATCCTAAATGCACATAGGACAAATTTTGATGCAGAATTTACTTCCGATTTTTCTCCATTGACTTCAATGGGAGAAGACAAAATCCGCCGGGAAGGTTTATCTACAGATTTTGCCTTCTCCCATTAAAGTCATGTGCAATAAAATCCTTGATAAATCCGCAACAAAATCCACAGCAGACCCGTCCTGTGTGAACATAAACCTTAGGATGAATGCAGAGGTGACAACACTGCTGCGGATTTTCTTACATTGACTCCAACGCGCAAAGGATAAATTTGCAGAAAAATATTATCTACAGGTTTTTGTGCAGATTTTGTCTTCTCCCATTGAATTTAACAAATCTGCGACAAAATCCGCCCTAAATCTGTCCCATGTGCATCCGCCCTATGTCTGAAGAGATTTAGGTGCTGATTTTTCTCTACTGACTTCAATGGTAGAAGGCAAAACCTGCAGAAAATTTTCCCTGCAAATTTTGCCTTTTCCCATTAAGGTCAATATAAAAAAAATTGCAGTAAAATCCACAACAAATCCACCAAAAATTCGGCAACAAAATCCTCAGCATTTGCATTTGGCCTTAAGGTGCATGCACAGATTTGATGCAGACATTATTTGCAGAAAATCTGCAGGTGAATCCACAGGTAAAAAAAAAAAAAAATCTGCAACAGATCGTGTGGATTTTGGTGCAGATTTTGATCCGATGAGGGTTCCAATAGTATAATCCGCCAAGAATCAAACAAGTAAAATTTTACTGTGATTTTGACTCTGCCGGGGATTTTGTAGCAGCTTTTTCTACGTTGACTTCGGTGGCAGAAGACAAAATCCACAGGAAAAGTTTACCTGTAGATTTTTGTGCAGATTTTCCCTCTTCTATTGAAGTTTATGTTGCAAAATCTGCTAAAAAAAATCTGCACCAAAATCCGCAGTATTTTTGCCCCGTGTGTGTTCACCCTTAAAGAGACAGTGACGCCTTCAAAGGACTTGAACTAGAACTGTACCCCCGGAAGTAACGTTGTATTGTGCAGAGTATTACTATTACGGTTGGTGGATGTTGCTGCTGAGGATAGACGGTGCCGCAGCTGCAGGGACCCTAAGGGAGCAGAGACCTTCCCATACAGGCACAACTTGACTGGAGGACCCCCTTTGGGTCCCTTCACGGGCCCGGTGTTCTATGGCGCCAAACCAGCCACATCACTACCATGCAGTTACCCTATTAGTCAGTGCAGAGTATTACTATTATGAGTGGATGTTGCCCTTGACATGGGGGTTCCGAGACCCCCATGGCGTAAAGAATTCCCATATGGCACAACCCGGGTGGAGAACCCCTAGGCACCTCCCAGTCCCCAAAAGCTTTATAGTGACAAACCAACCACATCACGCCATCTTTTCCCTTTAGTAGTGCAGATTATCACTACTGTATTATGGGTGGTGGACGTTGCCATTGAGCATTGCGGCTCCAGGGACCCCCGGGTTTGCAAAGCCTTCCCTATTGGCAAAAACCTGATAGAGGATCTTAGGCCCTTCACAGTCCGGTTGTTCTATGGGCCCCAAAAACTCCCCCCTTTTTCCTGCATTTACCCTATTAGTCATTCGGGTTTTCCTATTATGGCAGAACCTTCCAACTGGCCCCCCCGAGTGGAGGACCCCTTAGGCACTTTCACGTCCCGGGACCTTATGGGCCAAAAACCACCCACATCACTCCCTGCTGAAACCCTATTAATCAGTGCAGGCCATACTATTATGGGTGGTGGACGTTGCCATTGAGCATGGCGGTTCCAGGGACCCACAGGGCGTAAATACCTTCCCATACTGGCACACCCTGGCTGGAGAACCCCTTAGGCACCTTCACAGTCCAAGACGCTTTATAGCGACAAACCAACCACATCACTGCCATGCATGTACCCTATTAGTCAGTGCAGAGTATCACTAGTATGGGTGATGGATGCTGCCATTTAGCATAGTCAGGACTCCATGAAATATTATGGTACGGCGGCTCCAGGGACCCACAGGGCGTAAAGACCTTCCCATACTGGCACAACCTGACTGGAGGACTCCTTAGGCACCTTCACAGTCCAGGTTGATCTATGGCGCCAAACCACTCACATCACTGCCATGCAGTTACCCTATTAGTCAGTGCAGATTATCACTACTGTATTATGGGTGGTGGACGTTGCCATTGAGCATTGCGGCTCCAGGACCCCCAGGTTGCAAAGACCTTCCCATACTGGCACAACCTGACTGGAGGACTCCTTAGGCACCTTCACAGTCCAGGTTGTTCTATGGCACCAAACCAGCCACATCACTGCCATGCATGTACCCTATTAGTCGGTGCAGAGTGTTACTATTACGGGTGGTCGTTGCCATTGAGCATAGTCAGGACTCCATGTAATATTACAGTACGGCAGCTCCCTGGGGTGCAGAGACCTTCCCATACCACTGCCCCTGTGTGAGTTGTGTACAGGCAGGAAGTACCCGCTCAAACACCCACAGACCTCCACGTTGGCACAAGCCGTCTTGGTAACGTTGTGCCACTGCTAATTTACTGTAAATTCTTCCTCCCCGACCCAATACTTTTCTCTGATATTGGGCCCTATCAAGGCCCAGGCTGCTCTATGGTGCCAAACCACCCACATCACTGCCATGTCCTATAGAGGTCCCTCTGGGTTACTCTGTCATCCTGAAGAGCCCCAAAATCTGGACATCATAGGGGCCTCCCATGGGTATAACCATATAGCCCATAGTAACTGTCATAGGGCCCAGAGGTGGATGGGCCACTCAGATACTCGAACATTGTTCCTTTTTGTAGGGAGCTTGGCTTCTGCTCTACCCTGAGATATGGCGGTATTATTTATACCATTGTCATTCGCTGGTGCAGCCCCATCTTTTTTGCTATCGGGCCCTATGAATTCTAGTTACACCCCAGAGGTGCAACTTAAAGCTCCTAGTGCAAAAAGCGAAATAGGACCCCCACCTACGGGGTCCTATTATGTTGCAAGAGGGTCTTTGGGCCCCCTCACGCTGTAGGGGGCTGATAGCTACACCCATGCTAGAAGTGAGCTGGGTGCTGGCAGAGGTGGCGCTGTGCAGACAGTGAGTGCCCCAGCGGTGACGGTCCCCGGCCGGGGCCCCTGTGTATGTCAGCAGCCCCCTGTGGGTAGCAGTCTGTATATATTTGTGCGCTCCCTGCTCCCTCTCCCTGTTTGTTCTGGATGCCGGACCCTGGCACGGCCGCCTGTGAGTGATGAGAGGTAAATTGTATCCAACCTACACCTGGGGAGGAGAAAAGACAACACCCGACAGCTGCCAGTAGCCAGGAATAGATTCTATAAATAGGGGTGAGCCCCCCGCCCCCACGCGCCATATGCACAGCGCCATTTATCGCGTGCAGTGAGGTCACCCCTGTAAATCACACACAAGGGGATTTCCTGCAGGTTCTGCCATCCTAACCCCCGGGGCTCTTATCGGGGGCCCGTCCTGGCCCCGCAGCGCTGCACCCTATTAATTCACCCCCCCCCCCCAGGCCAGGGCACGGGCTGTGGGTGGTTGCAAATACTCCTGGCTGGCCCGGCGGCCGAGCCAACAGCAGCCCGCACACTTCACCTGTTTACATAGGCCGGGCGGGATAAACAACGCCTCCCCTCTGCAAACAAATCCAGCGGCTGCCGCTGCTGCAGAACTTTATGGGCGACCACAGGCGCACAGCAGGGATGTGGGCACCGCGGGCGCAGGGGCGAGGAGCAGCTAGAGAGCTGGCTGGAAAGGTTTCATGTGTGCCACCAACAGATTCTACCAACACAGACCTAACACTTCTCACAGCTGAGGGGTTGTTACAGTCGTTTCCAGTCTAGACAATCCTCAGCAGCACAAAGCGCTCCTGTCCTGAAAGCAAAATGTATCAGTCTGTGGAGCTCAAACATGTGAATACATCGTATACATCTGACCTGCAGGGGGAGCTCTCTGCATATGGATGTATTCAGCTAATAATACATTATATACTTCTGACCTCTAGGGGGGAGCTCTGCATATGGATGTATACAGCTACATTGTATAGTACTGACCTCTAGGGGGAGCTCTCTGTATAAGAATGTATACAGCTAATAGTACATTATATACTTCTGACCTCTAGGGGGAGCTCTCTGTATAAGGATGTATACAGCTAAGAGTACATTATACACTTCTGACCTCTAGAGGGAGCTCTCTACATGTGGATGTATACAGCTACATTGTATACTCCTGACCTCCAGGGGGAGCTCTCTACATAACGATGTATACAGCTAGTGATACATTATATACTCCTGACCTCTAGGGGGAGGTCACTGCATGTGGATGTATACAGTTAATAGTACATTATATACTTCTGACCTCTAGGGGGAGCTCTCTGCATAAGGATGTATACAGCTAGAGAAACATTATATATTCTGACCTCTAGGGGGAGCTCTCTGCATGTGGATGTATACAGCTTATAATACATTATATACTACTGACCTCTAGGGTGAGCTCTCTGCATATGGATGTATATAGCTAATAATACATTATATACTCCTGACCTCTAGGGGGAGCTCACTGCATGTGGATGTATACAGTTAATAGTACATTATATACTTCTGACCTCTAGGGGGAGCTCTCTGCATAAGGATGTATACAGCTAGAGATACATTATATATTCTGACCTCTAGGGGGAGCTCTCTGCATAATGATGTATACATATTATAATAAATTATATACTACTGACCTCTAGGGGGAGCTCTCTGCATAAGGATGTATACAGCTACATTGTATACTCCTGACCTCTAGGGGGAGCTCTCTGCATGTGGATGTATACAGCTGATAATACATTATATGTCTGACCTCTAGGGGGAGCTCTCTGCATGTAGATGTATACAGCTAATAGTACATTATATACTTCTGACCTCTAGGGGGAGCTCACTACATAAGGATGTATACAGCTAATAATACAATATATATGTCTGACCTCCAGGTGGAGCTCTCTACATAAGGATGTATACAGCTGATAACACATTGTATACACCTGACCTCTAGGGGGAGCTCTCTGAATAAGGATGTATACAGCTACATTGTATAGTACTGACCTCTAGGGGGAGCTCTCTGTATAAGGATGTATACAGCTACATTGTATACTCCTGACCTCCAGGGGGAGCTCTCTACATAAGGATGTATACAGCTTATAATATATTATATGTCTGACCTATAGGGGGAGCCCTATGCATATGGATGTATACAGCTTATAATACATTATATATGCTGACCTCTAGGGGCAGCTCTCTGTGTTTGGATTTATGCTTTAACCTTTACTGTTTGGGTTAGAGACAATTGTTTGCTTCTGAAGCCAGAGGCATGCTTACAGGTCAATGGGAGCTGTCCACGTCTGTATGCGGTGAGCTCCCCCTAATGGCGGCTACAGGTAGCCACTATACCCATGCGATAATTTGGATTGTCCCGGCTTGTAGGCAGCTAACAATGCTCGGCTCCAGGTCACGGGGCCCATCCTTGTGCTGTGAGTCATACAGCTGTGGCTTCGTTCCTGTGTACACGTCTCATGTTGATTTGGGTTGCTGAGATGAGGGTTATTGGGAGGTTTCGCCCCTCCCCGCACGTTGGTGTCACGTCATGGTCTTGTGTGAAGGTCTAATGTTACTGTTATCTCACACCATGGAAATAAGACACCGTCACATCCCAGGGGCCCCCGATGAGTGTCTCATCCACAGTCAGGATCATGATCCCATCACATCTGCCAAATCAAATGCAGATCAGCGCTCGCACCCCACCCGAAATGGCGTCAGGTTCCTAAGTATCCTACTGTATTGTTCCTTACTTCTATCCCAGCCCGGGAAAGCTGGGGAACTAACAATATGGCGGCTCTCTGAGGTGGTCAAGGTGGAATCATCACAGTTTGCTTTACTTCTGCTATAAAGTTTTCTTCTCTAGTCACACAGAAAGCTGGAGACAGGATGCGAAGAGAGCGGTGCATTGTGGGAGATTACGTGGCTTTTATGGAGCTGAGCCGTTAGGTCATGTGACAAAGAGGCGGCAAAACCGTAACTTTGGATATGACCGGAGGGGAACGCTAAGGTTCTAGAATTCTACAGGATTCCGGTTATGAGAGCAGTGCATTGTGGGAGATCACATGGCTTTGGTGGCATCGGTGTAACTTTGGATGTGAATGGAGGAGAATGCTAAAGTATTCCGGCTATAAGAGAGTGGTGCATTGTGGGAGACAACATGGCGTCTGTGGCGACTAAGAAAGTGGCATCCTTGTAACTTTGGATGTGAACGGAGCAGAAAGCTAACATTAGAATTCTACAGTATATCGGTTTTAAAAGAGCAGTGCATTGTGGGAGATAACATGGCTTCTATGGAGCTGAGCCGTTAGGTCATGTGACAAAGGAGGCAGCAAAACTGAATGGAGGGGAACGCTAAGGTTCTAGAATTCTACAGGATTCCAGTTATAAGAGAGCAGTGCATTGTGGGAGATCACATGACCTCTGTGGCGACTCCGAAAGTGGCATCGGTGTAACTTTGGATGTGAATGGAGCAAAAAGCTGATGTTAGAGCTCTAGAATATTCCGGTTATAAGAGAGCGGTGATTTGTGGTAGACAACATGACTTCTGTGGCGACTAAGAAAATGGCATCGGTGTAACTTTGGATGTGAGTGGAGTAGAAAGCTAACATTAGAATTCTACAGGATTCCAGTTATAAGAGAGAGGTGCATTGTGGGGGATCACATGGCTTATATGGAGCTGAGCTGTTAGGTCATGTGACATTAGAAGTGGCAAAACTGTAACTTTGGATGTGAATGGAGGAGAAAGCTGTTGTTAGATTTCTACAGGATTGCGGTTATAAGAGAGCAGTGCATTGTGGGGGATCACGTGGCTTCTATGGAGCTGAGCTGTTAGGTCATGTGACATTAGAAGTGGCAAAACCGGAACTTTGGATCTGAATGGAGGAGAACGCTAAGGTTCTACAATTCTACAGGATTCTGATTATAAGAGAGTGGTGCATTGTGGGAGACAACATGGCTTCTGTGGCGACTCAGAAAGTGGCATTGGTGCAACTTTGGATGTGAATGGAGCAGAAAGCTAATGTTAGAGTTCCACAGGATTCCTGTTATGAGAGCAATGCATTGTGAGAGACAACATGGCTTCTATGGAATTGAGCCATTAGGTCATGTGACAAAGTTGGCGTCAAAACTGTAACTTTGGATCTGAATGGAAGAAAACACCAAGGTTCTAGAATTCTACAGGATTCCGGTTAGAAGAGAGCAGTGCACTGTGGGAGATCACATGGCGACTCCGAAAGTGGCATCGGTGTAACTTTGGATGTGAATGGATGAGGAAGCTATTGTTAGGATATATTCACACGGCTGATTTGGACACTGTTTTGGCATGGATTCCTCCCGCAAAACAGCGGCAGAAACGTCTAAAAAACATCCCCAGTTGATTTTCATTGATTCCTATGAATACTGCGTTGTAGATCATAAGACACGGATTCTCTGCACGTTTTCCGTGCTGAAAAAAGAAGTGTCATTGATTCTTGAGGCGTTTTTCACAAGTAAAATTTCCATAGGAATCAATAGAGAGCTTCAAAACCTTGTCCTCCAAGTGTGGTGCGTTTTTGGATGTGTTTCTAGGGCGGTTTTGGACGTGGGTATGATGAGTTTTTGGACTCAGATCCGCACCTAAAAACTGCACTGACACAAAATTGAAATGTTTGGATTTGAATCACGCCATGATTAAGAACAGTTGTTCGAAACGCGTCAGCATGTGAGCTAAGGGGCTCGGCTGTCTATGATTTCTTGTTCCAGACTTGAGATATCAATAAAATAATGAAGATTTTACTCTTGTTTTTAGATGGAAGCTGGTTTTCGTGCCTACATCGTCCACAAGTGTGTTGCATTTTTGGACGCGACTTTGCACTCGTGCAGAATAAAACCACGTCAAAAACTGTGCGTCTCAAAAACCGAACCAAATCCTCATCAAAAACTCTTCTGAAAACTGAAAAATATGAGAAGCAGATTTGAAGCTTATTTGGACGCGGAAAATAATTATATAAAAAAAGTCTGGTTTTCACATCTTTATGGCACTGACTTAAATGTGGCAATATTGTGTCACTTTTCTGTCATAGGCGTTTCTATTTTGGTGATACAAAGTAGATTTAGGCTCCTTGGGGGCGAGGCTAAAAGTTGTGGTTTGAACTGTGAATTTTTTTAAATCATATTTTGTGTGTGTTTTTAACACTTTATTTTGCAAACTGCACACCCATAAGGTCAAAAAAAAGACCATTGGGGGGAAATTTAAAAAAAAAAATGGTAGAGGGAAGAGTGTCAGGGAGGCTAGTCCTGATTTGGTACACCCCAACAAATTTGCAAGATTGGCAGATGAGGGGGATGTCGGTTCAGAAATAGCATTGCTGCAGCAAGACACTACCCCTGTCTGCTCCAGTAAGATGGGGAATAGGAGTGCAGGTCAGGCTAGACAGGTGCTAGTAGTTGGGGACTCAATTATTAGGGGCACAGACAGGGCAATCTGCCACAAAGACCGGGATCGTCAAACAGTGTGTTGTTTACCTGGGGCCCGGGTTCGACATATCGCGGATCGGGTTGACAGATTGCTCGGTGGGGCTGGTGAGAATCCAGCTGTCGTGGTCCACATTGGCACCAATGACAAAGTTAGAGGTAGGTGGAGCGTCCTCTAAATCTGATTTCAGGACTTAGGCCAAAAGCTCAAGCCAAGGACTCCAGGGTAATATTTTCAGAAATTTACCTAGTTCCATGAGCCACACTAGAGATAGATGCAGGGGAGATTAGAGAAGTGAAAAGTGGCTCAAAAAATTGGTGTAGGAAAGAGGGATTTGGGGTTTTTTGGAGATCTGGGTCTGATTCTGTAATTGGCTACAGATCTATGCTAGGGATGGGCTGCACCTAAAGGGGACGGGTGCAGCTGTATTGGGGTACAAAATATGGCGGACAGGGAAGTTGGGGATATTTAAATCGGGACTGGGAGGGAGGGTAACTCCACATATAGCATGCAAGATAGGTGAGATAGAGAGCTGGGAATTAGGAATAAAACAGGGGGTGGAGTGGAGGGAGAGGGGGTTGGGTAGCAATAGATAAAATTATCAGGGAGAAAGGAATAAAAACTGGGTAAATCTCTAAATTGCCGCTGACCAATGCCAGGAGTCTGACAAAAATAAATGAACTAGAATTTACTTAATAGCTGAAGAAAAAATATGACTTAGTGGGGATAAATACTGAGTATGGGCTGGACGAGTGCTACGATGGGCGGTAAAACTTGCAGGGTTACAGTCTATTTAGAAAGGATCGTTTAAAGACGGATGGGGGGTGGTGTTTTCTCTATCGTAAATCCTGTTGAAGCCAACACTTGCGGGGCAAGATATTGGTACAGGTAATGAAATGTGGAATCTTTTATGGGTAAATATACATGGGGGTACAATAAACATTATTAATACTAATAGGGGTCTGCTATAGGCCCCAAATATAACAGAACCTGGAAGATGTACTCCTCTGGCAATAGATGAGGCGGGTATCAGAATGAGGTTATTATTTATGGGGACTTTAACTATCCAGGTCATCAATTGGGAATCTGAAACCTGAGAGCTCTCACAAAGGAAAAACGGTTTTTGTCAATAACTAATGATAATTACCTTTGCCAAATGGTGCAAGAACCGACTAGAGGAAAGGCCTTTAGATAAATTTTATCTAATAGCTGACAGAGTAACAAAGGTTCAGTTGGAGGGGCACCTTGGAAATAGTGACCATATTATAATAAATTTCCGGTTTATCCTTCAATAGAGTTTTTTGTAAGGTAGCCACAAAAACATCTGAATTTTAGGAAGGCTAATTTTATTTGCTTAGGGGAGCCCTTAAAACGTGATTGACTGGGACATGTGTTTAAATATGGCCAGGAACTAATATTAAATGGGATATTTTAAAAACATCCTAGGCTACACTGTGAGAGAGGTACATACCTTATGTAATAATTAAAAAAATTAGAACAGGGAAAAACCTAATGGGATCAACCGGGATGTTAAATGACGTGGCATAAAAAACAAAAGAAAGGTTTACCTCTAAAACAGGAGGGTAGTGAGAGCACTAAGAAAAGAAGCTATAGGGAAAAAATATAAAGTGTGTATAAATAAAGATAAAGGATAGCAATGCTGGAGACGGAAAAGACATTATTGCTACAGAAAGTAAAACTAACCCATACATATTTTTTAACTTTATATTAGTAAAAGATTTAAAACGGAAAATTGGCTTGGCCCTTTTGAAATTATACTGAGGGAGAGACAGTAGAGGGCGATGAGAAAAAAGCATACGTATTAAACACATCTTTTTTTCTTCCACTGTAATTACCGAGGAGGATGACCTTTTGTTGAAAGAGGGGATGAGGTAAACTCCATCTTAAAAGTTTCTTGTTCTAACCCAGGAAGCTGTGCAGCTCCGTCTTAGGGAAGATTAATATAGACAAAATCCAGGTCCAGATGGCATACACCCCACGTGTCCTAAGAGAGTTAAGTGATGTCATTGATAGGCCCCTTATTCTTAATATTCATGGATGTCTAATACGGGGTATGTCCAATAGGATTGGTGATAGCAAATGTGGTGCCATTATTCAAAAAAGGGGTCAAATAGTGATCCAGGAAAACATAGGCCGGTAAGCTTAACCTCTGTTGTAGGTAATAATGTTTGAAGGTTTTATCAGAGATGCTATCCTGGAGTATCTAACTAAATTATATGTAATAACGCAGTTCAAGCATGGGTTCATGAAGGCTCGGTCCTGTCAGACTAATTCTCATCGCTTCTATGAAGGAAGTCAGTGCTATAGACTGATCGGGCGGTGGGCACTGGATGTCATATATTCTAGATTTCTTCTAAAGCATTTGATACGGTGCGTGGGTTTGTTCCGGATGCCACATA
Source organism: Phyllomedusa bahiana (assembly GCA_025379985.1). NCBI lineage: Eukaryota > Metazoa > Chordata > Amphibia > Anura > Hylidae > Phyllomedusa > Phyllomedusa bahiana. The sequence goes on from JAODAL010017778.1 coordinate 15,856, forward strand.
AAAAGGTTGGTAAGTTTAAAATGAGATGTTGGACTGGGGGAAAATGTGTTGCAAGTGGGTAAGTAAAAAAAAAACCCACTTGTGGCTCACTGATAGAAAACTAAGGGTTAGTAATTAACTGGTACATATCAGACTGGATTGCTGGTTACTGTGGGGTACCACAAGGGTCAGTTTGGGCCCTATCCTCTTTAACCATTTTCATAACGATCTTACCCATGGATTGCACAGTAGAATATCGATCTTTGCAGACGATACTAAGCTCTGTAAAGTACTCAAAACAATAGTGGATAATAAGTTATTAACAAAGGGATCTGGATAAGTTGGAGGCGCCTGGGCAGGGAAATGGCAGAATGAGGTTTAACACTGATATATGCAAGTTATGCAATGGGGAGGAAAAATCCATTACATGATTACATGTTAAATGGATAACAATGGGTAAAAAAGTGACTGGTAGATGGGGATGGGAATCTGGTGGACAGTAAAAACTTTAATGTGCACCCAGTGTTCAGGCAGCAGCAGCCAAAGCAAATTAGGATCATGGTGGTGCAATAAAAGGGGCATAGATGCACGATGATGAGAACATTATTCTCCAATATACAAAGTCACTGGTTCGACCACACTGAAAATTGTGTACAGTTTTGACCAGAGCTCTGGAAAGACATTGTAGAGCTTGAACAGGTTACAAAGGGGAGGGCAATCAAAATTAAAAAAGGACTGGGTGGATTACCATTACCCAGAAAGATTGGCAAGAGTAGGGTTTTTAGTTTAGAGAAAGAAAGGCTTGGGGGGGACAAAAATATTTTTAAATACATAAAAGAAAATTAGAGATTCTCCCAAGATTATTTATACACAGGGCTGTTATAAAACAAGGGGGGGCCTCTCGCTTGAGGAACAAAAGTTTCTAAAAACTAAAAGGGATTTTTTAGTAAGAGCAGTGGATGGGGACTCTCTCCCAAGGAACTTGTATGGGAATTCACAAACAGGTTCAAAAAAGGGTTAAGATGCATTTCTGGAGAGTGATAAATAACAATTATTGACCGGGATTCAGGAGGGGGTCTTTTGACCCGGGGGTTTTTTTCTGATTCCCCAGACTGGAGTCGGGAAGGAATTTTTCCCTAAATGAGGACAAATTGGCTTCTCCCTCTTTGGGGTTTTTTTTGCCTTCCTCGGGATCAACACCTTACACAAAACGGGCTAAAACGGGATGGATCTCGTTTTTTTTTTTTCGGCCTTACAAACTATGAAACTATGAAACTATTTTTTTTTTCTAATTTCCCAAGTAATTTGGCCTATGTTTTAGCCCTAGTAACAGGGGAAAACAACCCCCTGTACGTACTATAAGTTTTTTTGGATATGAAAGTCCACACCTCCTGCAGCTTACCCAAAATTTCCGGGGTCATGGCACTGCTCCAGGGGAAGCCAGGTGATTCCTGCTAATGTGTATAGGTCGTCCCTGTCTTCTCACTGGAGAGGCCACTATCACCAACGGCCTCAGGCTTGCCATACCCAGGGGACCACCAAGGGTTTCCAAGCCTGACCATCACCCTAATCCTAAATTGTGTGCCGTACTACGTTGGACTAGGTTAGGGTTTTTTTTTTGTGTTTTTTTACATGGTTTTAAGGGTTCACCTTCCGTTCCCAGTGTGGTTTCACTTCCCTAACGTAGGCCCTTTGTCTTGGTAACTGGGAATGAAGTCACATGGGACGTTGAACGTCGCACCAGAAGTGATGCCGCATCGGGGGCACCACTCGAACACAAATTAACCCCTAAAACTCTGAAAAAAACCCCTAACCCAAGCCCTACTTGACATAAACTGGAATATATTCACAAATTCAGTTGAACCAGTGTCGACCAAAACAGGAACTTCTTTGAGTAGCTCTGGTGTTTATTGTCCAGTTGACAAGGGTTCAACTACTGGAATCTCCACTAATGCCTAAGAACTGTGGTAAAGGACAGCAGTCTCTTCTATCCCCCTCCAAAAACTCAGGGTTAGGGTCGATTATTTTTTGGGGCCAATTTTGGACAAATTTGGGGATTAAATTGGCACCAACCAGAATCTGAAGCCCAACACTGGTGTTTATTGTCCAGTTGACAAGGGTTCAACTGTGGGAACCTCCCCCAAGCCCAAGAATTGGTAAAGGACAGCATCTTTCTATCCCCTCAAAAAAAAAGGTTAGAGTCAAATTTTTTTGGGGCCCAAATTTTTGGGCAAAATTTTAGATTAATTTACACCGACCGGAACCTGAAGCCCAGCACTATTACTGACCATCTAATCATTAGTGTGGAAGCCCCCTTTAGGCAGGATATCTCTATGGGAATAGGTGATACATTGGGGTCCCTCTGATGACTTGATCTACAGGAAGGGCTTGGATAGAGGACGGCTTTGCAAATCTATGGGACTAATAGTAACAGCCAAATAAATTCCCTAATATTTTTTTTAGGGATTTCCCCTGCATATAAAGAGATACATAATCACATTTTATCTGCTTTCAGCCACAACTAGAGGGAGCTCATGGCATACCGGATATACATTGAACAGTATGCAGTAAGCTCACAAGCTCCATCTAGTGGTGGCTGAAGGTAGATAAGATTCAGTCAATTATGTCTATTTCTTAACTCACAAGCTCCACCTAGTGGTGGCTGAAGGTAGATAAGATTCTCTCACTTATGTCTAAACTCACAAGCTCCACCTAGTAGCGGCCGAGGGGAGGATTTTGTCACTTATCTGTGCAGGGGATTTGGAGCTCTGTATCAGTAAAATGGAAATTCAGAAGGGAAAATTATAGAATTATTCAGAACAGAATATGGGAACCAGGGTTAAAATGTGGATATTTCATTTAATTACTATCATCACTCACTGTTAATAACCATCTAATCAATGGGAGGGAGTCCCCTGTGAGGAGGGCATCCTAACTGGATAGGTTGTGAATGTCCATTTCCCTGGGGACTCAGGAGCCACAGGAAGGAGTTGGAATGCAGCTACAGACAAGCATAGGTGCTACTCTCCAAATCTATGGGACTAATAGTAACAGCTTACATTTTACATAATACATTATATACAAGTTTAAGGTTTGTTTTCTGATACAAAGCTCCAAATCCCCTGCATGGAAAGAGATAAATAATCACATTTTATCTGCTTTCAACCACCACTAGAGGTAGCTCAGGGCATACTGTGTATACCATGCACAGTATGCAGTAAACTCACAAGCTCCACCTAGTGGTGGTCGAAGGGAGATAAGATTCTGTCGCGTATGTCTAAACTCATGAGCTCCACCTAGTGATGGCTGAGGGGAGATAAGATTCTATCACGTCTGTCTAAACTCACAAGCTCCACCTAGTGGTGGCACAGGGGACATAAGAGTCTGTTGCTTAGGTCTATTTCTTAACTCACAAGCTCCACCTAGTGGTGGCTGAGAGGAGATAAGATTCTATCACTTATGTCTAAACTCACAAGCTCTACCTAGTGGTGGCTGAGGGGGAATAAGATTATGTTTCTTATGTCTGTCTAAACTCACAAGCTTCACCTAGTGGTGGCTGAGGGGGGATAAGATTATGTTGCTTATGTCTGTCTAAACTCACAAGCTTCACCTAGTGGTGGCCGAGAGAAGATAAGATTCTGCCGCTTATGTCTAAACTCATGAGCTCCACCTAGTGATGGCTGAGGGGAGATAAGATTCTATCACTTATGTCTAAACTCACAAGCTCCACCTAGTGGTGGCCAAGGGGACATAAGATTCTGTTGCTTAGGTCTATTTCTTAACTCAACAGCTCCACCTAGTGTTGGCTGAGGGGAGATAAAATTCTATCACTTATATCTAAACTCACAAGCTCCACCTAATGGTGGCTGAGGGGAGATAAAATTCTATCACTTATATCTAAACTCACAAGCTCCTCCTAGTGGTGGCTGAGAGGGAATAAGATTATGTTTCTTATGTCTGTCTAAACTCACAAGCTTCACCTAGTGGTGGCTGAGGGGGAATAAGATTATGTTTCTTATGTCTGTCTAAACTCACAAGCTTCACCTAGTGGTGGCTGAGGGGGATAAGATTCTGTTGCTTATGATTATTTCTTAACTCACAAGCTCTACCTATTGGTGGCCAAGGGGAGAGAAGATTGTGTCTAAACTCATGAGCTCCACCTAGTTGCGGCTGAGGGGAGATAATATTCTGTCGATTTTGTCTCAAACTCAGAAGCTCCATAAGATTCTGTCACTTATGTCTGTGTCCAAACTCACAAGCTCCACCTAGTGGTGACTGATGGGAGATAAGATTCTGTCACTTCTGTCTATGTCCAAACTCACAAGCTCCACCTAGTGGTGACTGATGGGAGATAAGATTCTGTCGCTTATGTCTATTTCTTAACTCGCAAACTCCACCTAGTGGCGGCCGAGTGGGGATAAGATTCTGTTACTCTTCTCTAACTCTGCGCAGAGGATTTGGAGCTCTGTGTCAGTAAAATGAAGATCCAGAAGAGACACTTCTAAAGTTAATCAGCACAGGGGTTAAAATGTGGACCTCTCCTTTAAGTCTCAGCGTGACTCACTAATAAGAGCTTTACCCAAACCTCCCCCCCACGTCTTTTGTCAAAACTGAGAAACCCAATCCCGTGGAGGCCGCTGCGGCTTCTGCTGGATATTTGGAGATTACGGCCATTTATTTATAAAGCCTCAATTCACACGCGGAGAAGAGACCAGAAACAGCAAGAAAAGATAATTATCCTGATCTCTCAGGTCAGAGGGGGCGGCTGGAGCGGGGTGCAGTGGGGGAGCGCGGGGGATGCATCCTTGTGGATCCTTCAAGTGAAGCCCTTGTGTGCTGCGAGTGTTTTATCAGCACATTTTGGGGGCTCGGGATACGGGGACGACCACGTCAAGAACTATTCTGTTTCATGAGAGAATTTGTGGAAAAATAAATGAGAAACCCGAGAGCGAAACCAGAGAGTACGGGAGAGAGCCCACATCAGAGAGGAGCGAGCGTCAGTGGAGAGGGAGCCCCCACGGCACCGCTGACAGCGCTCTGCGCTATACAAAGCCTGCCAGGGGGGCACAACAAGGCTGCACTTGTTAAGGAGCTTAGTCCTGAGCCATCACATTCATGTACGGGCCGGGGAACACAACCTGGAACCAGGAGAGCTGAGCTCTGCATTCGTGGAACTCAACTGGAGCCTGAAGCTACAGAGAATCTCCTCTCTGTACCAGGAGGCCCCTAAAAGTCAGCGTCAACGGGCGTCTTCCAGTGACGCTTCACCTCTGATGAACCACATTGGGAAAGGGGTTGGAACTGGCCCTTTAAGGAATTGTTACTGGTATTGATTAGGAAATCGCATAAGTAACAGTTCCTTGAAGGAGTTGTGGCCTTTTTCAAGCATTTGGCCAATGACAGGTTCCCTAGAACCCATCTTACATCAATCGATCAGGCGATCAGATGATCAGTGCAAGATGGACTCTAGGGACGTTGTCACACAGTTGTGCTGCGGTGGCCACTAGAGGGAAAAAGTGGTATTACACACCAGCTATTGATACGAATGGCCGTCCTTGTGCCCTTAGAGGGGGATCCTGAGTGAGGTCCTCCCTTCTAGGACATCCTATATCAGAATTGAATGGTTTTCCTCTTCATTTATTGACAGTAATACTTGACTAAAACTTGACCTTTCACAACACCCATGGTGTTCTCCATTTACTACTTGTCCAGGGTCCCAAGGCACATCAGGGATACCCCCAGGGGTGTAACTAGAACTCATAGGGCACAATCACTCAGGCGATCAGATGATCAGTGCAAGATGGGCTCTAGAGAAGTTGTCAAACAGTTGCCCTATGGTGGCCACTAGGGGGAAAAGGAGGTATTACATGTCAGCAATTGATATGAATGGACGTCTTTGTGCCATTAGAGAGGATCCTGAGTGAGGTCCTCCCTTCTAGAACATGCTATAACAGAATTGAATGGTTTTCCTCTTCATTCACTGACAGTAATACCCCTAAAACTTGACCTTTGACAACCCATGGTGTTCTCCAATTATTATTTGTCCAGGGTCCCATGTCAGGGTAACACCTGGGATGTAACTAGAGGTCTTGGGACTAATTGATCAGGCGATCAGATGATCATTGCAAGATGGGCTCTAGGGAAGTTGTCACACAGTTGTCCTGCAGTGGCCACTAGAGGGAAAAGGTGGTATTACACACCAGCTATTGATATGACTGATTTTCCTTAGACGTAAGGTGACTGTTCTCTGACCCTTAGGAGGCATCTTATATCCGGCTCCTGAGTGAGACTCTCCCCTCCAGGACCTCCTATATCTATTTCTATATCTATATAAAGAGAAAATGCAGCACTCCAGTTTAAAGTGAAAAAGTGAAAAAAGCTACTTTATTCCAGCATGTCCACAGGGCAACGTTTCGGCTACAATTAGCTTGAGAAAGCCGAAACGTTGCCCTGTGGACATGCTGGAATAAAGTAGTTTTTCACTTTTTCACTTTAAACTGGAGTGCTGCATTTTCTCTTTATATATTTTGTGGACTCGTGACGAGAGTCGAACATTGCTGGCACCCACTGGTAATTTTTACGTTTTTTGAGTGCTGCCTTTTTTATTTCTATATCTATCTATCTATCTATCTATCTATCTATCTATCTATCTATCTATCTATACTATCTATCTATATTTATTATTATACTATCTATCTCCATTATATTATCTATCTATTTATCTATCTATCTTATCTATCTATCTCATATCTATCTATCTATATTCTATCTTATCATCTATCTATCTATCTATCCATATCTATCTATCTATCTATTACTATCTCATACTATCTACTATCCATATCTATCTATCTATTTCTATCTATCATCTATCTAATATCTATCTATCTCATATCTATTATCTCATATCTATCTATCATCTATTCTATCTATCTATCTATCTATCTATCTATTCTTCACATATATCTATCTATCATATCTCATATCTATCTATTACTCATATCTATCTATCTATCTTCTATATTCTATCTATCTTATCTATCTCATATTATCTATCTATCTATCATCATCTACTCTATCTATCTAATCTTATTCTATTCTATCTACTCTATCTATCTTATCATTATCTATCTATCTATCTATCCATATATCTATCTATCTATCTATCTATCTATCTATCTAATATCTATCTATCTATTTATCTATCTCTATTCACTGACAGCAATATCCTGACACTTGGGCATTCCCAATAAGTCATAGTATGCTCCATTAACTATCTGTCTAGGGTCCTCGGGCAAATCACAGATACCCTCAGGGGTGTAACTAGAACTCATAGGGCCCATAGCAAAATGAGATAGGGCCTGCCGCCCAATTATAAGAAACAGCCACATATCACAAACGTCACATGTCATGGCTGGCATAGACCCATCAATCTGTTACTATGGCTGTAGTGAGGCCATTGCCACGGCTGGTCCTGGGCTCATGTATCATTCACACCGAGGAGCATATGATTGGTGGATCCTGCAGAGAAAAAACAGTCATTCTACATAATGGACAGATCCCACAGCAGCACAGAGTACTTCAGGAGAGCATTGAACTGGTCTTGTGAGGGGCAATAACTTGACCACAGGTGATGTTATTGAGTTTATTTTAATTCTAGAAGCAATCTGCCCTTGTAGGGAGCATCTAATCCCAATGAGGCTCCTGAAACCTACTGGTGACAGGTGGTATTACATGCTGGCTATTGATATGAATATTCATCCACGTGCCAGAATAACTCTTACATCTGGCTCATAGAGTGGGCCCTATATCAGAATTGAATGGTTGTGCCCATTGTTCACTTTGATATTCACAGCCCATATAAGTCATGGTTCTTGTCAGTTACTATTTATCTAGGGTCCTACATTCCCTAGTCCTTTATTACTGCTGGTTCTAGTATTATATATGTATTACTTGCACTAAGGAGCATATGCTTGGTGATTCCTGAAGAGTAAAACCCGTCATTCTCCATAATGGACAGAGTCCACAGCAGCACAGAGTACTTCAGGATAACATCTAGAGTCCTACATTCCCTAGTCCTTTATTACTGCTGGTTCTAGTATTATATATGTATTATTCGCACCAAGGAGCATATGCTTGGTGATTCATAGTTTCATAGTTTGTAAGGCCGATAAAAGACAAGACGTCCATCCAGTTCAGCCTGTTGTGCTAAGGTGTTGATCCAGAGGTAGTAAAAAAAAACCCAATGAGGTAGAAGCCAATTGTCCTCATTGTAGGGAAAAATTCCTTCCCGACTCCAATCTGGCAATCGGAAAAATCCCTGGATCAATGACCCCTCTCCTGAATCCTGGTCACTATAATTGTTATATTATTACGCTCCAGAAATGCGTCCAAACCCTTTTTGAACTCTGTTAGTGAATTCACCATGACAAGTTCCTCTGGCAGAGAATTCCATAGTCTCACTGCTCTAACAGTAAAGAATGCCTTTCTATGTTTATGTAGAAACTTTCGTTCCTCAAGACGTGGAGGATGACCCTTGTTCTAGATACAGCCCTGTGTATAAATAAATCTTGGGAGAGATCTCTATATTGACCTTTGATGTATTTAAACATATTTATTATGTTCCCCCGAAGCCGTCTTTTCTCTAAACTAAATAACCCTAATCTTTCTAATCTTTCTGGGTACTGTAGTCCACCCAGTCCTTTTATTACCTTTGTTGCTGCCTTTGTACCTGTTCAAGCTCTACAATGTCTTTCCTGTGCACTGGTGCCCAAAACTGTACACAATATTCCATGTGTGGTCTAACCAGTGACTTGTATATGGGAGAATAATGTTCTCATCATGTGCCTCTATGCCCCTTCTAATTCACCCCATGATCCTATTTGCCTTGGCAGCTGCTGCCTGACACTGGCTGCTACAATTAAGTTTACTGTCCACCAGGATTCCCAAGTCCTTCTCCATGTCACTTTTACCCAGTGTTTTTTCCATTTAACATGTAATCATGTAATGGATTTCTCTTCCCCATGTGCATAACCTTGCATTTATCAGTGTTAAACCTCATCTGCCATTTCCCTGCCCAGGCCTCCAACTTATCCAGATCCCTTTGTAATAACATATTATTCTCTATTGTGTTGATTACTTTACAGAGCTTAGTATCGTCTGCAAAGATCGATATTCTACTGTGCAATCCATGTGTAAGATCATTAATGAAAATGTTAAAGAGGATAGGGCCCAATACTGACCCTTGTGGTACTCCACTAGTAACAGCGATCCAGTCTGAGTATGTACCGTTAATTACTACCCTTTGTTTTCTATCAGTGAGCCAGTTACTTACCCACTTGCACACATTTTCCCCCAGTCCAAGCATTCTCATTTTATTTACCAACCTTTTATGCGGCACCGTATCAAATGCTTTAGAAAAATCTAGAGATATGACATCCAGTGCCTCACCCCGATCCAGTCTAGCACTGACTTCCTCATAGAAGCTGATGAGATTAGTCTGACAGGACCGATCCTTCATGAACCCATGCTGGAACGGCGTTATACATTTATTTTCAGTGAGATACTCCAGGATAGCATCTCTGAGAAAACCTTCAAACATTTTACCTACAACAGAGGTTAAGCTTACCGGCCTATTCCTGAAGAGTAAAACCCGTCATTCTCCATAATGGACAGAGTCCACAGCAGCACAGAGTACTTCAGGAGAACATCTAGAGTCCTACATTCCCTAGTCCTTTATTACTGCTGGTTCTAGTATTATATATGTATTATTCGCACCAAGGAGCATATGCTTGGTGATTCCTGAAGAGTAAAACCCGTCGTTCTCCATAATGGACAGAGTCCACAGCAGCACAGAGTTCTTCAGGAGAGCATCTAGGGTCCTACATTCCCTAGTCCTTTATTACTGCTGGTTCTAGGCTTATATATGTATTACTCGCACCAAGGAGCATATAATTGGTGATTCCTGAAGAGTAAAACCCTTCGTACTCCATAATGGACAGAGTCCACAGCAGCACAGAGTGCTTCAGGAGAGCGTTGAACTGATCTTTTGGGGGGGCAGAGACTTGACCACAGGTGATGGTAGTGAGTTTAATTTAATTCTAGAAGAAATGTGCCCTTAAAGTGGGCTTCTAACCCCATTGAGGCTCCTGGAACCTACTGGTGACAGGTGGTATTACATGTTGGCTATTGATATGAATGGTCGCCCATGTAGGTAACGTGCCAGTCATATCTGACTCATAGGCGAGGTCCTTTGTGATGTCCTATATCAGACTTGAATGGTTGTGCCCATCATTCACTTGGTTATTCATAGTCATGGTGTTTGTCATTTACTATTCATCTAGGGTCCTACATTCCCCAGTCCTTTATTACTGCTTGTTCTAGTATTATATATGTATTATTCGCACCACGGAGCATATGCTTGGTGATTCCTGAAGAGTAAACCCGTCATTCTCCATAATGGACAGAATCCATAGCAGCACAGAGTACTTCAGGATAGCATCTAGGGTCCTACATTCCCCAGTCCTTTATTACTGTTTGTTCTAGTATTATATATATATTATTCGCACCAAGAAGCATATGATTGGTGATTCCTGAAGAGTAAAGCCCGTCATTCTCCATAATGGATGAATCCCACAGCAGCACAGAGCACTTCAGGACAGCATCTAGGGTCCTACATTCCCTAGTCCTTTATTACTGCTGATTCTAGGCTTATATAAGTATTATTCACACCAAGGAGCATATGCTTGGTGATTCCTGAAGAGTAAAACCAGTCATTCTCCATAATGGATAGTCCACAGCAGCACAGAGTACTTCAGGGTCCTACATTCCCTAGTACTTTCTTACTGCTGATTCTAGGCTTATATATGTATTACTTGCACCAAGGAGCATATGCTTGGTGATTCCTGAAGAGTAAAACCCGTCGTTCTCCATAATGGACAGTGTCCACAGCAGCACAGAGCACTTCAGGAGAGCATTGAACTGATCTTGTGAGTGGCAGTGACTTGACCACAGGTGATGTTAGTGAGTTTAATTTAATTTTAGAAGAAATGTGCCCTTAAAGGGAGCTTCTAACCCCACTGAGGCTCCTGGAACTACCTGGTATGACATGACAGCCATCCAAATAACAGATCAACTAGTAACCTCAATATGGACCAGTTCTGATTCATTTTAGAAGGGTTCTGATCCAGGCATCCCTACTATAGCATATGTTCCCTTATAGTGGGTGTCTAACCCCACTAAGGCTCTTGGAACCTACTGGTGAGAGGTGGTATGACATGACGGCCATCCAAATAACAGATCAACTAGTAACCTCAATATGGGCCAGTTCTGATTCATTTTAGGGGGATTCTGATTCAGGCATCCCTTCTATAACATATGTTCCCTTATAGTGGGTGTCTAACCCCACTAAGGCTCTTGGAACCTACTGGTGAAAGGTGGTATTACATGACGGCCATCCGAATAACGGGTCAACAAGTAACCCAAGAATGGGCCAGTTCTGATTCATTTTAGAAGGGTTCTGATTCAGACATCCCTTCTATAACATATGTTCCCTTATAGTGGGTGTCTAACCCCACTAAGGCTCTTGGAACCTACTGGTGAAAGGTGGTATTACATGACGGTCATCCGAATAATGGGTCTACCAGTAACCCAAGAAGGGGCCAGTGTCCTGAGCTGGGCACCCCGTCTATAACATATGTTACACCCCCTATAAGCTGATCGCCCTTCCCCAGCTCCTCTGCCCGTATCCTGAAATATTCCAAATTTCTCAAATATTCGAGAGAAGGGGAACATCTTTCCTTATGGAGAGCACCAGTTAAGGTGTGTAGTGTTTTGATTGCCTTTTAGCCCACTACTAAGCATCTGCATATCACAAGGCATTATGGGAAAGGAGCTGGGAAGCTCACTGCGCCCTCTATTGGTTGTAACAAATCCTCAATTTACTTCTGATTCACTGAATCTTTGAGAAGCAAAAAGGAATATTAGTCAAGCCAATATCGCTCATCTACATACGACCGTTTCGGGGTTTTGCCCCTCCTCAGTGTAGAGCAGAGCGATACTGGCTTGACTGGGGGGGAATGAACAAGGTGCCTGTGTCCAACCTGCGAGGCGACAAAGCGGGAGGAATCGGGAAGAGGCAGTATTGTGTGGTGGGCGCACGGCGGCGGCGGCAGCGCGCGCTCAGCTCCAATTAGGGTCGGGGTGATTATCTGTAACCGGACGCTCTCCACACACCAGCGCTGGCAGCTCCACATCTCTTGCTCCCCTGCCCGTGATTTGCTCCCAAATCCCTTTTCCACGGCCCCCAGGCTCTCGCTCACAAGGTTTGGCCACTGTCCATCTCCGCTGCATAGACCTTATTGTCCGGCTGCAATTTTACCTGGAGCTGTTTTTTGATCGCTAATTGAAAAATTGAGGTTGAAAAGGCCAAAGCACACACACGATGCCGGCAGAAGTGGGCACGCTGGCGCGGCGGCAGGTACTTTCTGGCACGGCCATGGGTACAATCTGTCACTACCTAGCTCAGCAGTGGGCAGATTACATCCCCCCGGCTCCTCGGAAAACACTGTTTGTTCTCGTGCTGATATCTCGTCGTTCTGATTCAGAGGTGGGAGCTCTGGGGTCATCATGGACACGGTATAGGGATCAACAAGGGCGGCTACAGACAACCAGGTGAGGGCGGCTACAGACAACCAGGTGAGGGCGGCTACAGACAACCAGGTGAGGGCGGCTACAGACAACCAGGTGAGAGCAGCTACAGACAACCAGGTGAGGGCGGCTACAGACAACCAGGTGAGGGCAGCTACAGACAACCAGGTGAGGGTAGGACTAACCAGGTGAGACACCCAGGTGCGCGCGGCTACAGACAACCAGGTGAGAGCGGCTACAGACAACCAGGTGAGAGCGGCTACAGACAACCAGGTGAGGGCGGCTACAGACAACCAGGTGAGAGCGGCTACAGACAACCAGGTGAGTGCGGCTACAGACAACCAGGTGAGTGCGGCTACAGACAACCAGGTGAGAGCACCTACAGACAACCAGGTGAGTGTGGCTACAGACAACCAGGTGAGGGCGGCTACAGACAACCAGGTGAGAGCAGCCACAGACAACCAGGTGAGAGGAGCTACAGACAACCAGGTGAGGGCAGCTACAGACAACCAGGTGAGGGCGGCTACAGACAACCAGGTGAGGGCGGCTACAGACAACCAGGTGAGGGCGGCTACAGCCAACCAGGTGAGAGCGGCTACAGACAACCAGGTGAGTGCGGCTATGGGCAACCAGGTGAGGGCAGCTACAGACAACCAGATGAGGGCGCCTACAGACAACCAGGTGAGGGCGGCTACAGACAACCAGGTGAAGGTGGCAACAGAGAACCAGGTGAGAGCGGCTACAGTCAACCAGGTGAGAGCGGCTACAGACAACCAGGTGAAGGTGGCAACGGAGAACCAGGTGAGAGCGGCTACAGACAACCAGGTGAGGGCGGCTACAGACAACCAGGTGAGGGCGGCTACAGACAACCAGGTGAGGGCGGCTACAGACAACCAAAGGGGAGGCAGGGTACGGACAACCAGGTTAGAGCAGCCACAGACAACCAGGTGAGGACGGCTACAGACAACCAGGTGAGGGTGGCTACAGACAACCAGGTGAGAGCAGCTACAGACAACCAGGTGAGGCAGGGTACAGACAACCAGGTGAGAGCGGCTACAGACAACCAGGTGAGAGCGGCCACAGACAACCAGGTGAGAGCAGCTACAGACAACCAGGTGAGGGCGGCTACAGACAACCAGGTGAGGGCAGCTACAGACAACCAGGTGAGAGCAGCTACAGACAACCAGGTGAGGGCAGCTATAGACAACCAGGTGAGAGCGGCTACAGACAACCAGGTGAGAGCAGCTATGGACAACCAGGTGAGAGCAGCTACAGACAACCAGGTGAGGGCGCCTACAGACAACCAGGTGAGAGCAGCTACGGACATCCAGGTGAGAGCAGCTACGGACAACCAGGTGAGGGCAGCTACAGACAACCAGGTGAGGGCGGCTACAGACAACCAGGTGAGGGCGGCTACAGACAACCAGGTGAGAGCAGCTACGGACAACCAGGTGAGGGCGACTACAGACAACCAGGTGAGGGCGGCTACAGACAACCAGGTGAGAGTGGCTATAGAAAACCAGGTGAGGGTGGCTACAGACAACCAGGTGAGGGCGGCTACGGACAACCAGGTGAGGGCGGCTACAGACAACCAGGTGAGTGCGGCTACAGACAACCAGGTGAGAGCGGCTACAGACAACCAGGTGAGGGCAGCTACAGACAAACAGGTGAGTGCGGCTACAGACAACCAGGTGAGGGCGGCTACAGACAACCAGGTGAGTGCGGCTACAGACAACCAGGTGAGGGCGGCTACAGACAACCAGGTGAGAGCGGCTACAGACAACCAGGTGAGAGAGGCTACAGACAACCAGGTGAGGGTGGCTACAGACAACCAGGTGAGGGCGGCTACAGACAACCAGGTGAGGGCGGCTACAGACAACCAGGTGAGGGCGGCTACGGGCAACCAGGTGAGTGCGGCTACGGGCAACCAGGTGAGGACGGCTACAGACAGTCAGGTGAGGACGGCTACAGACAACCAGGTGAGTGCGGCTACAGACAAGCAGGTGAGAGTGGCTACAGACAACCAGGTAAGAGCGGCTACAGACAACCAGGTGAGTGCGGCTACAGACAACCAGGTGAGGGCGGCTACAGACAACCAGGTGAGGGCGGCTACAGACAACCAGGTGAGAGGAGCTACAGACAACCAGGTGAGTGTGGCTACAGACAACCAGGTTAGAGCAGCCACAGACAACCAGGTGAGGGTGGCTACAGACAACCAGGTGAGGGCGGCTAAAGACAACCAGGTGAGGGCGGCTACGGGCAACTAGGTGAGAGCAGCCACAGACAACCAGGAGAGAGGAGCTACAGACAACCAGGTGAGGGCAGCTACAGACAACCAGGTGAGAGCGGCTACAGACAACCAGGTGAGGGAGGCTACAGACAACCAGGTGAGGGCAGCTACAGACAACCAGTTGAGGGAGGCTACAGACAACCAGGTGAGTGCGGCTACACACAACCAGGTGAGGGCGACTACACACAACCAGGTGAGAGCGGCCACAGAAAACCAGGGTAGGGCAGCTACACACAACCAGGTGAGGGCGGCTACAGACAACCAGGTGAGGGCGGCCACAGACAACCAGGTGAGTGCGGCTACAGACAACCAGGTGAGAGCGGCTACAGACAACCAGGTGAGGGCGGCTACAGACAATCAGGTGAGAGCGGCTACAGACAACCAGGTGAGGGCAGCTACAGACAAACAGGTGAGTGCGGCTACAGACAACCAGGTGAGGGCGGCTAGAGACAACCAGGTGAGGGCGGCTACAGACATCCAGGTGAGAGTGGCTACAGACAACCAGGTGAGGGCGGCTACAGACAACCAGGTGAGGGCGGCTACAGACAACCAGGTGAGGGCGGCTATGGACAAAGAGGTAAGAGCACCTACAGACAACCAGGTGAGGGCGGCCACAGACAACAAGGTGAGGGCGGCTACAGACAACCAGGTGAGAGCAGCCACAGACAACCAGGTGAGGGCGGCCACAGACAACAAGGTGAGGGCGGCTACAGACAACCAGGTGAGAGCGACTACAGACAACGAGGTGAGTGCGGCTACACACAACCAGGTGAGTGCGGCTACAGACAACCAGGTGAGAGTAGTCACAGACAACCAGGTGAGAGCGGCTAAGAAAACCAGGTGAGGGCGGCCACAGACAACCAGATGAGGGCAGCTACATACAACGAGGTGAGGGTGGCTACAGACAACCAGATGAGGGCAGCTACATACAACCAGGTGAGGGCGGCTAAAGACAACCAGGTGAGGGCGGCTACAGACAACGAGGTGAGGGTGGCTACAGACAACCAGATGAGGGCAGCTACAGACAAGCATGTGAGAGCGGCTACAGACAACCAGGTGAGGGCGGCTACAGACAACCAGGTGAGGGTGGCTACAGACAACCAGGTGAGGGTGGCTACAGACAACCAGGTGAGGGCGGCTACAGACAACCAGGTGAGGGCGGCTACAGACAACCAGGTGAGGGCGGCTACAGACAACCAGGTGAGTGCGGCTACAGGCAACCAGGTGAGTGCGGCTACAGGCAACCAGGTGAGTGCGGCTACAGACAACCAGGTGAGGACGGCTACAGACAACCAGGTGAGGACGGCTACAGACAACCAGGTGAGTGTGGCTACAGACAACCAGGTTAGAGCAGCCACAGACAACCAGGTGAGGGCGGCCACAGACAACCAGGTGAGAGCGGCTAAAGACAACCAGGTGAGGGCGGCTACGGGCAACTAGGTGAGAGCAGCCACAGACAACCAGGTGAGGCCGGCTACAGACAACCAGGTGAGGGCGGATACAGACAACCAGTAAGAGCAGACCCATAGGACCCAAAACAGGTGAGGATGGCTACTGACAACCTGGTGAGGGCGGCTACAGACAACCAGGTGAGGGCGACTACAGACAGTCAGGTGAGAGCAGCCACAGACAACCAGGAGAGAGGAGCTACAGACAACCAGGTGAGGGCGGCTACAGACAACCAGGTGAGGGCGGCTACAGACAACCAGGTGAGGGAGGCTACAGACAACCAGGTGAGTGCGACTACAGACAAGCAGGTGAGGGAGGCTACAGACAACCAGGTGAGTGCGGCTACACACAACCAGGTGAGGGCGACTACACACAACCAGGTGAGAGCGGCCACAGACAACCAGGTGAGGGTGGCTACAGACAACCAGGTGAGGGCGGCTACAGACAACCAGGTGAGGGCAGCTACAGACAACCAGGTGAGGGCAGCTACAGACAACCAGGTGAGGGCAGCTACAGACAACCAGGTGAGGGCGGCTACAGACAACCAGGTGAGGGCGGCTACAGACAACCAGGTGAGGGCAGCTACAGACAACCAGGTGAGTGCGGCTACAGACAACCAGGTGAGGGCGGCTACAGACAACCAGGTGAGAGCAGCTACAGACAACCAGGTGAGTGCGGCTACAGACAACCAGGTGAGGGCGGCTACAGACAACCAGGTGAGGGCGGCTACAGACAACCAGGTGAGGGCGGCTATGGACAAACAGGTAAGAGCACCTACAGACAACCAGGTGAGGGCGGCCACAGACAACCAGGTGAGAGCGGCTACAGAAAACCAGGTGAGGGTGGCTACAGACAACCAGGTGAGGGCGGCTACAGACAACCAGGTGAGGGCGGCTACAGACAACCAGGTGAGGGCGGCTACGGGCAACCAGGTGAGGGCGGCCACAGACAACCAGGGTAGGGCGGCCACAGACAACCAGGTGAGAGCGGTTACAGACAACCAGGTGAGGGCAGCTACAGACAACCAGGTGAGGGCGGCTACAGACAACCAGGTGAGAGCAGCTACAGACAACCAGGTGAGAGCAGCTACAGACAACCAGGTGAGTGTGGCTACAGACAACCAGGTGAGGGCAGCTACGGGCAACCAGGTGAGTACGGCTACAGAAAACCAGGTGAGAGCGGCTATAGACAACCAGGTGAGGGCGGCTACAGACAACCAGGTGAGTACGGCTACAGACAACCAGGTGAGTGCGGCTACAGACAACCAGGGGAGAGCAGCCACAGACAACCAGATGAGGGCAGCTACAGACAACCAGGTGAGGGCGGCTACGGGCAACTAGGGGAGAGCAGCCACAGACAACCAGGTGAGGACGGCTACAGACAACCAGGTGAGTGCGGCTACAGACAACCAGGTGAGTGCGGCTACAGACAACCAGGTGAGGGCGGCTACAGACAACCAGGTGAGTGCGGCTACAGACAACCAGGTGAGAGCAGCTACAGACAACCAGGTGAGGGCGGCTACAGACAACCAGGTGAGTACGGCTACAGACAACCAGGTGAGAGCGGCTACAGACAACCAGGTGAGTGCGGCTACAGACAACCAGGTGAGAGCAGCTACAGACAACCAGGTGAGGGCAGCTACAGACAACCAGGTGAGGGCGGCTACAGACAACCAGGTGAGGGAAACTACTGACAACCAGGTGAGGGCGGCCACAGTCAACCAGGTGAGAGCGGCTACAGACAACCAGGTGAGTGCGACTACGGACAACCAGGTGAGGGTGGCTACAGACAACCAGGTGAGGGAGGCTACGGGCACCAAGGTGAAAGCAGCCACAGACAACCAGATGAGGGCAGCAACAGACAACCAGGTGAGGGCGGCTACGGACAACCAGGTGAGAGCAGTTACAGACAACCAGGTGAGGGCGGCTACAGACAACCAGGTGAGTGCAGCTACAGACAACCAGGTGAGGGCGGCTACAGACAACCAGGTGAGGGCGGCTACAGACAACCAGGTGAGGGCGGCTACAGACAACCAGGTGAGGGCCGCTACGGACAACCAGGTGAGGGCGGCTACAGACAACCAGGTGAGAGCGGCTACAGACAACCAGGTGAGTGCGGCTACAGACAACCAGGTGAGTGCGGCTACAGACAACCAGGTGAGAGAAGTCACAGACAACCAGGTGAGGGCGGCTACAGACAACCAGGTGAGGGCGGCTACAGACAACCAGGTGAGAGCAGCCACAGACAACCAGGTGAGAGCGGCCACAGACAACCAGGTGAGGGCGGCTACAGACAACCAGGTGAGTGCGGCTACAGACAACCAGGTGAGAGCGGCTACAGACAACCAGGTGAGAGCGGCTACAGACAACCAGGTGAGGGCGGCTACAGACAACCAGGTGAGGGCGGCTACAGACAACCAGGTGAGTGCGGCTACAGACAACCAGGTGAGGGCGGCTACAGACAACCAGGTGAGGGCGGCTACAGACAACCAGGTGAGGGCAGCTACAGACAACCAGGTGAGGGCGGCTACAGACAACCAGGTGAGAGCGGCTACAGACAACCAGGTGAGGGCGGCTACAGACAACCAGGTGAGAGCGGCTACAGACAACCAGGTGAGAGTGGCTACAGAATACCAGGTGAGGGCGGCCACAGACAACCAGTGGCGGCATGACAAAGTGAGGGCGGCTACAGACAACCAGGTGAGGGCGGCTACAGACAACCAGGTGAGAGCGGCTACAGACAACCAGGTGAGGGCGGCTACAGACAACCAGGTGAGGGCGGCTACAGACAACCAGGTGAGGGCGGCTACAGACAACCAGGTGAGAGCGGCTACAGACAACCAGGTGAGAGGAGCTACAGACAACCAGGTGAGGGCGGCTACAGACAACCAGGTGAGGGTGGCTACAGACAACCAGGTGAGGGCAGCTACAGACAACCAGGTGAGGGCAGCTACAGACAACCAGGTGAGGGCGGCTACAGACAACCAGGTGAGGGTGGCTACAGACAACCAGGTGAGGGCGGCTACAGACAACCAGGTGAGTGCGGCTACAGACAACCAGGTGAGGGCGGCTACAGACAACCAGGTGAGGGCGGCTACAGACAACCAGGTGAGGGCGGCTACAGACAACCAGGTGAGGGCGGCTACAGACAACCAGGTGAGGGCGGCTACAGACAACCAGGTGAGGGCGGCTACAGACAACCAGGTGAGAGCGGCTACAGACAACCAGGTGAGAGCGGCTACAGACAACCAGGTGAGGGCGGCTACAGACAACCAGGTGAGGGCGGCTACAGACAACCAGGTGAGGGCGGCTACAGACAACCAGGTGAGAGCGGCTACAGACAACCAGGTGAGAGCAGCTACAGACAACCAGGTGAGGGCGGCTACAGACAACCAGGTGAGGGCGGCTACAGACAACCAGGTGAGGGCAGCTACAGACAACCAGGTGAGGGCGGCTACAGACAACCAGGTGAGAGCAGCTACAGACAACCAGGTGAGAGCGGCTACAGACAACCAGGTGAGTGCAGCTACAGACAACCAGGTGGGGGCGGCTACAGACAACCAGGTGAGTGCAGCTACAGACAACCAGGTGAGGGCGGCTACAGACAACCAGGTGAGAGCAGCTACAGACAACCAGGTGAGGGGCTACAGACAACCAGGTGAGGGCAGCTACAGACAACCAGGTGAGGGCAGCTACAGACAACCAGGGTAGGGCAGCTACACACAACCAGGTGAGGGCGGCTACAGACAACCAGGTGAGGGCGGCTACAGACAACCAGGTGAGGGCGGCTACAGACAACCAGGTGAGGGCGGCTACAGACAACCAGGTGAGGGTGGCTACAGACAACCAGGTGAGTGCAGCTACAGACAACCAGGTGAGGGCGGCTACAGACAACCAGGTGAGAGCAGCTACAGACAACCAGGTGAGTGCAGCTACAGACAACCAGGTGAGGGCGGCTACAGACAACCAGGTGAGTGTGGCTACAGACAACCAGGTGAGAGCGGCTACAGACAACCAGGTGAGGGCGGCTACAGACAACCAGGTGAGTGCGGCTACAGACAACCAGGTGAGGGCGGCTACAGACAACCAGGTGAGAGCGGCTACAGACAACCAGGTGAGGGCGGCTACAGACAACCAGGTGAGTGCGGCTACAGACAACCAGGTGAGTGCGGCTACAGACAACCAGGTGAGGGCGGCTACAGACAACCAGGTGAGGGCGGCTACAGACAACCAGGTGAGAGCAGCTACAGACAACCAGGTGAGGATGGCTACGGGCAACCAGGTGAGGGCGGGGTAGGAAGGGTAATATCTCTTCTTGGGAGAGCACCTTACGGTGTGTAAAGTTTTGAATTGTCTTTTTGCCCTCTACTAAGCATCTGCATATCACAAGGCATTATGGGAAAAGAGCTGAGAAGCTCAAGCCCCCTCTATTGGATGTATCAAATCCTCAATTTGCTTTTGACCCACTGAGTCTTGAGAAAGCAAAAGGGATATTAGCCAATCCAGTATCGCTCATCTGTAAACAGCACTGTTTCGGGGTTTTGCCCCTTATCAGTGCAAAGCAGAGCGATACTGGCTGGCTGTGTGGGAGGCAATGAGTGGCTCAGAAAGGGGAATATCTCTCCTTGGGGAGAGCACCATAATAGGTGTGTATTGAGGAGCAAAACCCAGAAACAGCTGCTGTATGTAGATGAGTGATACTGGCTTGGCTAATATCCCTTTTACTTTCTCAAGACTCAGTGGGTCAAACGCAAATTTAGAATTTGTTACATCCAATTGAGGGCGCTTGAGATTCTCAGCTCCTTTCCCATAATGCCTTGTGATATGCAGATGCTTAGTAGAGGGCAAAAAGACCATTAAAAACTCTACACACCGTGAGGTGCCCTCCCCGAGGAGAGATGTTCCCCTTTCTGAGCCACTCACCGATCCCACCAGTATCGTTCTGCTCTGTACTGACGAGAGGCAAAACCCCAAAACAGCGCTGTATGCAGATAAGTGATACTGGCTTGGCTAATATCCCTTTTGCTTCCTCAAGACTTGGATTGAGGATTTGTTACATCCAATAGAGGGCGCTTGAGCTTCTCAGCGCCTTTCCCATAATGCCTTGTCATCAGCAGGTAGAATCATTCGACGTCTTTAGCCTCTGAATGTAAGAATGTCCACTTCCACTGACAGGAAGCAGAGATCTTGAGTTTAGTGAGGAATTCTAATACAATGACAAAGAGAAAGAATCAGATTTTTTTCGTTATCTGTAAGACTGGAGGGGCCCTTTAAGAAGGAATCGGGGGAGGGAGGTCGGTGTAGCTGGACCACAATTGACAATGGAAATGATGTCATAACACATCCCTGGTGGTCTAGAGTAGGGTTACGGTTATGGTCAGGATTAGGGCTAGGTTTAGGGACAGAGTGAAATTTTGGGGTTCTGAAATCCCCAAATTGAAAACTTTTAGCAGTTTTGTTGAACCAAATAGACTGATTTAAAAAAACACTACTCCTTTTTTCTGCACTGATACATTGTCACAAACTATCAACACAGCAGAGCTCTGTGCTGCTGATGTGTTGAGCTCACAGAAGATTGTCTGGATAAGCACTTTAAGAATTAATGGAGGGAGGTTGAGTTGGACCACAACTGACATTGGTAGTCATGTCCCTGGTGGTCTAGAGTAGGGTTACTGCTATAGTAGAGATCTTGATCTTAGTAATTCATTGTACATTAGAGAGTTGCAGTATCAGTAGGAGTGCAAGGGCCCTTGAAGAATGAATGGAGGGAGGTGGAGTTGGACCACAATTGACTTTGATAGTTATGTCCCTGGTGGTCTAGAGTAGGGTTACTGCTATAGTAGAGATCTTGATCTTAGTAAGAAATTAGAGAGTTGCAGAATGTATCATTATCCATAAGAGCGGAGGGGCCCTTTAAGAATGAATGGAGGGAGGTGGAGTTGGACCACAATTGACTTTGGTAGTGATGTCCCTGGTGGCCTAGAGTAGGGTTACGGTTATAGCAGAGATCTTGATCTTAGTAAGAAATTAGAGAGTTGCAGAATGTATCATTATCCATAAGAGCGGAGGGGCCCTTTAAGAATAAATGGAGGGAGGTGGAGTTGGACCTTGACTTTGGACGTGATGTCCCTGGTGGTCTAGAGTAGGGTTACGGTTATAATAGAGATTTTTATCTTAATCAGGAATTCATCATGCATTAGAGAGTTGCATTATCCATAAGAGTCTAGGGGCCCTTTAAGAATAAATGAGGGAAGGTCAACACAGTTGGACCACAATTGACTTTGATAGTTATGTCCCTGGTGGTCTAGAGTAGAGTTACAGCAAAGATCTTGATCTTAGTAAGGAATTCATAGTGCATTAGAGAGTTGCAGTATCCATAAGAGCGGAGGGGTCCTTTAAGAATGAATGGGGGAGGTGTAGTTGGACCACAACTGACACTGGAAGTGATGTCCCTGGTGGCCTAGAGTAGAGTTACTGTAATGGTCAGGATTAGGGCTAGGTTTAGGGTCAGAGTGAAAAATTTCAGATTTGGGACAGATTTGAGCAACATTACTCCATTCTCTGGACAGATACAATTTTACCGCCCTGATACATTGTCACAAACTACCAGCAGAGGAGAGAACTGTGCTGCTGACATGCTTAGCTTCCTGAGACAACTGAAACAAACCCTCAGCTGGTAGAACCATTTGGTCTCTTTAGCCTCTGAATGAAGGAATGTTCCCGTTCACTGACAGTAAGCAGAGATCTTGATCTTAGTAAGGAATTCATCGTGCATTAGAGACTTCAGTATCCATAAGAGCGGTGGGGCCCTTTAAGAATAAATGGAAGGAGGTGGAGTTAGACCACAATTGACTTTGATAGTTATGTCCCTGGTGGTCTAGAGTAGGGTTACAGTAAAGATCTTGATCTTAGTAAGGAATTCATTGTGCATTAGAGGGTTGCAGTAGGAGTGCAGGGGCCCTTTAAGAAAAAATGGAGGGAGATGTAGTTGGACCAAATTGGGCATTTGGGAGTCATGTCCCTGGTGGTCTATAGTAGGGTTACGGTTATAGCAGAGAGCTTGATCTTAGTCAGTAACTCATTGTGCATTAGAGACTTCAGTATCCATAAGAGCGGAGGTTCCCCTTTTAAGAATTTAATGGGGGGGAGGTTTTAGTTGGACCCAAATGACATTGGTAGTCATGTCCCCGGTGGTCTAGGTAGGTTACGTTTTAGTAGAGGCTTTATCTGAAGAAATTATTTGACATTAAATTTTCATATCCCTAAAATGAGGCAAGGCCCTTTAAGAATGAATGGAGGAGGTGGAGTTGGAACCACAATTGCCTTTGTAGTTATGTCCCTGGTGGTAGAGTAGGGTTACAGTTTTAAAGAATTTGATCTTAATAGGAATTCTCATGCATTAGAAGTTGCATTACCCTAAGAGTGGGGGGGCCCTTTTTAAAAAAAATGGGGGGAAGGGGGAAAATTGGACCCCAATTTCTTTGGGAATAGTCCCTGGTGGGCTAGAGTAGGGTTACAGCAAAGGGTCTTGATCTTAGTAAAGGATTCATTGTGCATTAGAGAGTTGAGTATTAGAGGGGGCCCTTTAGAATAAATGGGGAGGTGTAGTTGGACCCCATTGACTTTGATAGTTATGTCCTGGTGGTCTAGAGTAGGGTTACAATTTCAGCAAAGATCTTGATCTTAGTAAGGAATTCATCGTGCATTAGAGAGTTACAGTATCCATAAGAGCGGAGGGGTCCTTTAAGAATGAATGGGAGGAGGTGTAGTTGGACCACAACTGACACTGGAAGTGATGTCCCTGGTGGTCTAGAGTAGGGTTACAGTAAAGATCTTGATCTTAGTAAGGAATTCATTGTGCATTAGAGGGTTGCAGTAGGAGTGCAGGGGCCCTTTAAGAAAAAATGGAGGGAGATGTAGTTGGACCACAATTGACAGTGGTAGTCATGTCCCTGGTGGTCTAGAGTAGGGTTACGGTTATAGCAGAGAGCTTGATCTTAGTCAGTAACTCATCGTGCATTAGAGACTTCAGTATCCATAAGAGCGGAGGTTCCCTTTAAGAATGAATGGGGGGAGGTGTAGTTGGACCACAAGTGACATTGGTAGTCATGTCCCTGGTGGTCTAGTGTAGGGTTACAGTTATAGTAGAGGCCTTGATCTTAGTAAGAAATTGATCGTGCATTAAAAATTTGCGATATCCATAAGAGTGGAGGAGCCCTTTAAGAATAAATGTCGGGAGGTGTAGTTGGACCACAATTGACTTTGATAGTTATGTCCCTGGTGGTCTAGAGTAGGGTTACAATTTCAGCAAAGATCTTGATCTTAGTAAGGAATTCATTGTGCATTAGAAAGTTGCAGTTACCATAAGAGTGGAGGGGCCCTTTAAGAACGAATGGAGGGAGGGGTAGTTGGACCACAAGTGGCATTGGAAGTGATGTCCCTGGTGGTCTAGAGTAGGGTTACAGTTACAGCAAAGATCTTGATCTTAGTCAGGAATTCATAGTGCATTAGAGAGTTGAGAGTGGAGGGGCCCTTTTATGGATATGAATGGGCGTATGAAAGGGTCCAACGGTAGTTGGACCACAATTGACTTTGATAGTTATGTCCCTGGTGGTCTAGAGTAGGGTTACGGTTATAGTAGAGATCTTGATCTTAGTAAGGAATTCATTGTGCATTAGAGACTTCAGTATCCATAAGAGCGGAGGGGCCCTTTAAGAATGAATGGAGGGAGGTGTAGTTGGACAACAATTGACTTTGATAGTTATGTCCCTGGTGGTCTAGTGTAGGGTTACGGTTATAGTAGAGGGCTTTATCTTAGTAAAAAATCAATTGTGCATTAGAAAGTTGCGATATCCATAAGAGCGGTGGGGCCCTTTAAGAATAAATGAGGGAAGGTCGACGTAGTTGGACCACAACTGACATTGGTAGTCATGTCCCTGGTGGTCTAGAGTAGGGTTACGGTTATAGTAGAGATCTTGATCTTAGTCAGAAATTCATCCTACATTAGAGAGTTGAGAGCGGAGGGGCCCTTTAAGGATGAATGGAGGGAGATGTAGTTGGGCCACAATTGGTAGTCATGTCCCTGGTGGTCTAGAGTAGGGTTACGGTTATAGTAGAGATCTTGATCTTAGTCAGGAATTCATCATGCATTAGAGAGTTGAGAGTGGAGGGGCCCTTTAAGGATGAATGGAGGGAGGTGTAGTTGGACCACAATTGACATTGGTAGTCATGTCCCTGGTGGTCTAGAGTAGGGTTACGGTTATAGTAGAGATTTTGATCTTAGTCAGGAATTCATCATGCATTAGAGAGTGGAGGGGCCCTTTAAGGATGAATGGGGGGCGGTCGGTGTGGCCCCCCGTTCGGCACTATCGGCCGTGTTGGGGAATGTTTTTGCACGGCTCCGTCTTCCTCTCTGGATCCGGCGGCCGCCAGGGCTGTCAATATAAATTATTAATCTGCAGCTGGCGGCCGCCCCAATGATTAAGCTTTTTCCGGTCGGCTATTTATACGCGCCTGTGGGCACAGGGTCTGCTTCACCGGTGATCAATCCACTGATGTTCTGAAATCCTTCCTGGAGAAAACAGTAATGGAAACCAGTCGGGTCCTGTGGGAGAGCAGCGCCATCCCCGCCATGTGCGGCCGCCCACGTGGTGCCCCCTTATCACTCATACATGCAGGAGCTGGCTCAAAGGGGTTGTGATCAGCGGTGATCTGTGTGCTCAATCCCCCCACAGCGCCCCCACAGGCGAATGAAAGCAATGGACGGACCACGTAAGCCACCATCATGCCAGGTCCTCCAGAGAGTCACTCTATGTAGCTGCTCCATCATGCCCAGGGGCAGGGCTGCTCACAAAATATCTATACCCTCCTTCCACAGTCAGAGGCACTGAAAGCATATATGATAGTGTAGAGTACTGAAGGATTTTGAGCCTTCATTTAGGATATTAGCAGTGAAGGGGTTAATTCCAGCATTCCTGGAGGTCTAGAGTGGTGAAGGGGTTAATTCCATCATTCCTGGAGGTCTAGAGTGGTGAAGGGGTTAATTCCAGCATTCCTGGTGGTCTAGAGTGGTGAAGGGGTTAATTCTAGCATTCCTGGTGGTCTAGAGTGGTGATTGGGTTAATACCAGCATCCCTGGTGGTCTAGAGTAGTGAAGGGGTTACAGCCATCATTCCTGGTGGTCTAGAGTGGTGAAGGGGTTAATTCCAGCATTACTGGTGGTCTAGAGTGGTGATTTGGTTAATACCAGCATTCCTGGTGGTCTAGAATGGTGAAGGGGTTAATCCCAGCATTTCTGGTGGTCTACCGTGGTGAAGGGGTTAATTCCAGCATTCCTGGTGGTCTAGAGTGGTGAAGGGGCTAATACCAGCATTCCTGGTGGTCTAGAGTGGTGAAGGGGTTCATTCCAGCATTTCTGGTGGTCTAGAGTGGTGAAGGGGTTAATTCCAACATTCCTGGTGGTCTAGAGTGGTGAATGGGTTGATTCCAGCATTATTGGTGGTCTAAAGAGGTGAAGAGTTTAATTCCAGCATTCCTGGTGGTCTAGAGTGGTGAAGGGTTTAATTCCAGCATTCCTGGTGGTCTAGAGTGGTAAAGGGGTTGATTCCATCATTCCTGGAGGTCTAGAGTGATGAAGGGGTTGATTCCAGCATTTCTGGTGGTCTAGAGTGGTGAAGGGGTTAATCCCAGCATTTCTGGTGGTCTAGAGTGGTGAAGGGGTTAACTCCAGCATTCCTGGTGGTCTAGAGTGGTGAAGGGGTTAATTCCATTATTCCTGGAGGTCTAGAGTGGTGAAGGGGCTAAATACATAATTCCTGGTGGTCTAGAGTGGTGAAGGTGTTAATTCCATCATTCCTGGAGGTCTAGAGTGGTGAAGGGCTTAATTCCAGCATTCCTGGTGGTCTAGAGTGGTGAAGGGGTTAATCCCAGCATTTCTGGTTGTCTGGAGTGGGGAAGGGGTTAATCCCAGCATTTCTGGTGGTCTAGAGTGGTGAAGGGGTTGATTCCAGCATTTCTGGTGGTCTAGAGTGGTGAAGGGGTTGATTCCAGCATTTCTGGTGGTCTAGAGTGGTGAAGGGGTTGATTCCAGCATTTTTGGTGGTCTAGAGTAGTGAAGGGGTTACAGCCAGCATCCCAGATAGACTAGTATAATGAAGAGGTTACAGGCTGGCTCGTATAGTGAAGGGTGCTAGAGTAAGGGCTACAGCTGGTGGTGTAGTTCAGGTATTAGGTTGCCTCTAGTATCCCTGGTGGTCCAGGGTAGTGAAGGGAGGTTACTGCCAGCATCCTAGGTAAGCTATTATAGTGATGGTAATATAAGGGGTAACATGCAAGCATGACTGGAGGTGTAGAGCAGGTATTAAATTGTTTCTATTATCCCTGGTGGTCTAGAGTAGTGAAGTGGTTACAGCCATGCTAGTATAGTAAAGGTGTTGTGACTACTAATTCTAGGGTGCTAGAGTAGGGAAAGGACTACAGCTGGTGGTGTAGTTCAGGCATTGGATTGCCTCCAGTATCCCCGGTGGTCCAGGGTGGTGAAGGGAGGTTACAGCCAGCATCCCAGGTAGGCTATTACAGTGATGGTTTTACTACCACCAGTAACTGTAGAGGTCTAGAATAGTGAAGGGGTAACATGCCAGCATAACTGGAGGTGTAGAGCAGGTATTAAATTGCTTCTATTATCCCTGGTGGTCTAGAGTAGTGAAGGGGTTACAGCCAGGCTAGTATAGTGTGTTACAACCAGTATGTCTAGCAGTATAGTGAAGGGGTAACATGCCAAGATCCCTGGAGGTGTATCACTGGTATTAAATTGCTTGTATGATCCCTGGTGGTCTAGAGTTGGGAAGAGGTTACAGCCAGGCTAGTATAGTGTGTTACAGCCAGCAGGTCTAGTAGTATAGTGAAGGGTTACAGCCAGCATCCCTGGAGGTGTAGTGAAGGGTTACAGCCACCATCTCTGATGGTATAGAGGGGTTACAGCCGGCACCCCTGGTGGTATAGAGGGGTTACAGCCAGTATCCCTGGAGGTGTAGTGAAGGGTTACAGCCAGTATCCCTGGGTGGTATAGGGGGTTAAAACCGGCCCTGGTGGTTAAGAGGGTTACAGCCAGTATCCCTGGCGGTGTAGTGCCGGGTTACAGCCAGTATCCCTGGTGGTATAGAGGGGTTACAGCCGGCATCCCTGGTGGTATAGAGGGGTTACAGCCAGTATCCCTGGAGGTGTAGTGAAGGGTTACAGCCAGCATCCCTGAAGGTGCAGAGCAGGTATGAGATTGCCGTCAGTGTCCCTGGTGGTCTAGAGTAGTGAAGGGGTTACAGCCAGGCTAGTATAGTGTATTACATCCAGCAGGTCTAGTAGTATAGTGAAGGGTTACAGCCAGCATCCCTGGAGGTGCAGAGCAGGTATGAGATTGCCGTCAGTGTCCCTGGTGGTCTAGAGTAGTGAAGGGGTTACAGCCAGGCTAGTATAGTGTATTACATCCAGCAGGTCTAGTAAGGGATAGTGAAGGGTTACAGCCAGTATCCCTGGAGGTGCACAGCAGGTATGAGATTGCCGTCAGTGTCCCTGGTGGTCTAGAGTAGTGAAGGGGTTACAGCCAGGCTAGTATAGTGTATTACATCCAGCAGGTCTAGTAGTATAGTGAAGGGTTACAGCCAGCATCCCTGGAGGTGTACAGCAGGTATGAGATTGCCGTCAGTGTCCCTGGTGGTCTAGAGTAGTGAAGGGGTTACAGCCGCCATCTTTAGCTCTAGCCTTGCTGGGACGTGCTGCCTCTGACACGTAACCTATGCTGCACTTACCACGGCACGACCCGTCCGCGTTCTCTGGCTCGGCACCAGTTGGCAGGGACCCGGCTGACTTCGCTGCTGACGTTCTCTGGCACTTTTTGGGCAGGAATTGGAGATTTCTAGAACTTTTCTTTTGGAAGTTTATTTTATCAGTCCTTGTTCACCATATGGAAGCGATGTCCCAGCCCCCGGACTCTACACAAGGTAACTTTCCATTACAGCCATGTCCCAGGGCAGGTTCTCCTTCAGATTTCCGTCAAGGTGTTAATGCCATGTATAGTAGTGAGGGGGTTGATCCTAGCATCCTGGTGGTCTAGTGTAGGGAAGGGGTTACATGCATCCTTGGTGGTGTACAGCAGGTATGGAATTGCCGCCAGTATCCCCGGTGGTCTAGAGTAGTAAAGGGGTTACAGCCAGTATTCTTCGTTGTGTGCAGTAGGTATAGGACTGTCACCAGTACCCCTGGTGGTCCAGAGTAGTGAAGGGGTTACAGCCAGCATCCCTGGTGGTGAAGAGCAGATCTACAATTGCCATCAGCATCCCTGATGGTCTAGAGCCATGAATTGGTTATAGTCAGCACCCTTGGTGGTGTAGATCAGGTATGAGATCACACCCAGTATCCCTAGTGGTCTAGGGTGGCAAAGGGTGGTTTCAGAAAGGCTAGTATAATGAAGGTGTTACAACTAGTATCCCTGGTGGTCTAGAGTAGTGAAGGAGTTACAGCCATCATCCCTGGTGGTATAGAACAGCTATGGGATTGTTCTCAGTATCCTTGGTGACCCAGAGTAGTGAATGGGTTACAGCCAGCAGCCCTGGTTGTATAGAGGGGTTACAGCCAGTATCCCTGGTGGTCTAGAGTAGTGAAGGGGTTAGAGCCAGTATCCCTGGTGGTCTAGAGTAGTGAAGGGGTTACAGCCAGCATCACTGGTGGTCTAGAGGAGTGAAGGGGTTACAGCCAGTATCCCTGGTGGTCTAGAGCAGTGAAGGGGTTACAGCCATCATTCCTGGGGGTCTAGAGTAGTGAAGGGGTTACAGCCAGTATCCCTGGTGGTCTAGAGCAGTGAAGGGGTTACAGCCATCATTCCTGGGGGTCTAGAGCAGTGAAGGGGTTACAGCCAGTTTCCCTGGTGGTCTAGAGTAGTGAAGGGGTTTACAGCCATCATTCCTGGGGGTCTAGAGCAAGTGAAGGGGGTTACCAGCATCATTCCTGGGGTCTAGAGTAGTGAAGGGGTTACAGCCAGCATCCCTGGTGGTCTTGTGTAGTGATGGGGTTAATGCCAGCATCTCTGGTGGTGTGCAGTAGGTATAGGATTGTCTGCAGTATCCCTGGTGGTCTAGGGTGTTAAAGGGGTTACAGCCAGCATCCCTGGTGGTATAGAGGGGTTACAGCCAGCATCTCTGATAGTATAGAGGGGTTACAGCCAGCATCCCTGGTGGTATAGAGGGGTTACAGCCAGCATCTCTGATAGTATAGAGGGGTTACAGCCAGCTTTCCCTGGTTGGTTTTAGAGGGGTTACAGCCAGCATCCCTGGTGGTATAGAGGGGTTACAGCCAGCATCCCTGGTGGTATAGAGGGGTTACAGCCAGCACCCCTGGTGGTATAGAGGGGTTACAGCCAGCACCCCTGGTGGTCTAGAGTAGTGAACAGGGTTGCAGCCTGCATCCCTGGTGGTGTGCAGTAGGTAGAGGATTGTCACCAGTATCCCTGGTGGTCTAGGGTGGTAAAGGGGTTCCAGCCAGCATACCTGGTGGTATAGAGGGGTTAGAGCCAGCATCTCTGATGGTATAGAGGGGTTACAGCCAGCATCTCTGGCGGTGTGCAGTAGGCATAGGATTGTCCCTGGTGGTCTAGAGTGGTAAAGGGGTTACAGCTATCGTCCCTGGTGGGATTGAGGGGTTACAGTTAGCATCCCTGGTGATGCGGAGAAGGTATAGGATTGCACTCAGTAAGGTGATGGGAGGTTACAGCCAGGGTAGCATAAGGGTGTTAAAACTAGTATCCCTGGTGGTCTAGTGTAGTGAAGGGGTTAGAGCCAGCTTCCCTGGTGGTCTAGTGTAGTGAAGGGGTTAATGTCAACGTCCCTGGTGGTCTAGAGTAGTGAAGGGGTTACATCTAGTATCCCTGGTGGTCTAGTGTAGTGAAGGGGTTAGAGCCAGCATCCCTGGTGGTCTAGTGTAGTGAAGGGGTTACAGCCATCATTCCTGGTGGTCTAGAGTAGTGAAGGGGTTACAACTAGTATCCCTGGTGGTCTAGTGTAGTGAAGGGGTTAGAGCCAGCATCCCCGGTGGTCTAGTGTAGTGAAGGGGTTAGAGCCAGCCTCCCTAGTTGTATAGAGGGGTTACAGCCATCATTCCTGGTGGTCTAGAGTAGTGAAGGGGTTACAGCCAGCCTCCCTAGTTGTATAGAGGGGTTACAGCCAGCATCCCTGGTGGTCTAGAGTCGTGAAGGGGTTACTACTAGTATCCCTGGTGGTCTAGAGTAGTGAAGGGGTTACAACTAGGATCCCTGGTGGTCTAGTGCAGTGAAGGGGTTACAGCCAGCATCCCTGGTTGTATAGAGGGGTTACAGCCATCATCCCTGGTGGTCTAGGGTAGTAAAGGGGCTACAGACAGCCTCCCTGGTATAGAGGGGTTACAGCCATCATCCCTGGTGGTCTAGGGTAGTGAAGGGGCTACAGCCAGCATCCCTGGTGGTTTGCAGTAGGTATAGCATTGCCAACAGTATCCCTGGAGGTGTAGAGTGGTGAAGGGGTTCCAGCCAGAATCGCTGAGGGGATAGAGGGGTTACAGCCAGCCTCCTAGTGGGATAAAAGGGGTTACAGCCAGCCTCCCTGGTGGTCTAGAGTAGTGAAGGGGTTACAGCCAGCCTCCTTGGTTGTATAGAGGGGTTACAGCCAGCCTCCCTGGTGGCCTAGAGTAGTGAAGGGGTTACAGCCAGCCTCCTTGGTTGTATAGAGGGGTTACAGCCAGCCTCCCGGTGGCTAGAGTATGAAGGGTTAAAAGCCAGCCTCCTGGTTTGTATAGAGGGGTTACAGCCAGCCTCCCTGGTGGTCTAGAGTAGTGAAGGGGTTACAGCCAGCCTCCCTGGTTGTATAGAGGGGTTACAGCCAGCCTCCCTGGTGGTCTATAGTAGTGAAGGGGTTACAGCCAGTATACCTGGTGGTATAGAGGGGTTACAGCCAGCATCTCTGATAGTATAGAGGGGTTACAGCCAGCATCCCTAGTTGTATAGAGGGGTTACAGCCAGCATCCCTGGTGGTCTACAGTAGTGAAGGGGTTACAGCCAGCCTCCGTGGTTGGATAGAGGGGTTACAGCCAGCCTCCCGGGTGGACTAGAGTAGTGAAGGGGTTACAGCCAGCATCCCTGGTGGTTAGGTAGTGAAGGGGTTACAAAAGTATCCCTATTCGTTCCCCTAGAGTAGTGAGGGTTTACAGCCAGCCTCCTTGGTTGTATGAGGGGGTTTTCAGCCAGCTTCTGGTGGGGCTAGAGCAGTGAAGGGGTACAGCCAGCATCCCTGGTTGTAAGGGGGGGTTACAGCCAGCCTCCCCGGTTGGTATAGAGGGTTACAGCCAGGCCTCCCTGGTGGTCTAGAGGGGTTACAGCCCGCTCCCTGGTGGTATAGAGGGTTTCAGCCAGCCTCCTGGTTGTATAGAGGGGTTTACAGCCAGCATCCCTGGTGGGGGTAGAGGGGTTACAGCCAGCATCCCTGGTGGTCTAGAGGGGTTACAGCCAGCATCCCTGGTGGTATAGAGGGGTTACAGCCAGCCTCCCTGGTTGTATAGAGGGGTTACAGCCAGCATCCCTGGTGGTGTAGAGGGGTTACAGCCAGCCTCCCTGGTGGTTTTTTAGAGGGGTTTACAGCCAGCCTCCCTGGTGGTATTATGAGGGGTTACAGCCAGCCCCCCTGGTTGTTTTAGAGGGGTTACAGCCAGCCTCCCCGGTTGTATAGAGGGGTTACAGTCCACCTCCTTGGTGGTATAGAGGGGTTACAGCCAGCTCCCTGGTGGTTTAGAGGGGTTACAGCCAGCCTCCCTGGTGGTATAGAGTAGTGAGGGGTTACAGTCAGCCTCCCTGGTGGTATAGAGGGGTTACAGCCAGGGCCCCCCTGGTGGTATAGAGGGGTTTCAGCCAGCCTCCCTGGTGGTCTAGAGGGTTACAGCCAGCCTCCTGGTTGTATAGAGGGGTTACAGCAGCCCTCCCTGGTGGTATTAGAAGGGGTTACAGCCAGCTCCCTGGTTGTATAGAGGGTTACAGCCAGCCTCCTGGTTGTATAGAGGGGTTACAGTCAGCCTCCTTGGTGGTATAGAGGGGTTACAGCCAGCCTCCCTGGTGGTATAGAGGGGTTACAGCCAGCCTCCTTGGTTGTATAGAGGGGTTACAGCCAGCCTCCCTGGTTGTATAGAGGGGTTAAAGCCAGCCTCCTTGGTTGTATAGAGGGGTTACAGTCAGCCTCCCTGGTGGTATAGAGGGGTTACAGCCAGCCTCCCGGGTGGTATAGAGGGGTTACAGCCAGCCTCCCTGGTGGTCTAGAGGGGTTACAGCCAGCCTCCCTGGTGGTATAGAGGGGTTACAGCCAGCCTCCCTGGTGGTATAGAGGGGTTACAGCCAGCCTCCCTGGTGGTATAGAGGGGTTACAGCCAGCCTCCCTGGTTGTATAGAGGGGGTGCAGCCAGCCTCCCTGGTGGTCTAGAGTAGTGAAGGGGGTACAGCCAGCCTCCTTGGTTGTATAGAGGGGTTACAGCCAGCCTCCCTGGTTGTTAGGGGTAAGCCAGCCCCTTAGTTGTTAGAGGGTTACAGTCAGCCTCCCTGGTTGTATAGAGGGGTTACAGCCAGCCTCCCTGGTGGTGTAGAGGGGTTACAGCCAGCATCCCTGTTGGTATAGAGGGGTTACAGCCAGCCTCCCTGGTGGTCTAGAGGGGTTACAGCCAGCCTCCCTAGCTCTAGCCTTGCTGGGACGTGCTGCCTCTGATAAGCTATGATACTCTTTGCCACGGCCCTCGCTGACAGCGCGCTCTCTGGCCGGGCACCAGTTGGCACGGACCTGGCTGGCTTTGCCCCATTTGTAGACCTTCTCTTTTCGATGTTCATCCCATCAATCATGTTCCGGGCCCCGGGCTCTCTCCACGTTCCATCCCTCCATGTCCCAGGGCACGTTCAGGTTCCCCCCAGGGGGGCGCTCCGAGCTCCTGCTCCCCCTCATGTTTTTGGTGGAGAATGGATTTAGTTATGGCTCCTTGGCACGGTTCCCCCTCACCCTGGGCAGAGTTCGGCCATTCCTGCTCATAAATCTAGAACTCGGGGGCCACTCCTTCAGGGCCCGACGCCCTCCCAAGAAGACGAATGAGTGAGACTTGGCAAGACCTCTCCTGCAAATCCAGCTCTGCAGATCAGCTCTCGCGGCGGCTCCTGGGGGAGTCCGGGGTCCGGGCCTCTCTCGAAAGCCACCGTGGGAGCTCAAAGTCCTGATACATAAATTCTACATATGTGTGAAATGAATCTTTTCATCCAAGTTCTGCTCAGTTTCGGATTTTTTTTTTCTCCTCTGCTGAAAAGCCGTCATTGATAAAAAGAGAAAAAAAAAAAACGTAATTTGAGGGCAGCAGCGCCGAACGCGTGGGGGGCCCCCCAACAGAAGCAAGGCTCTTTCTTCTGCGTCCACCTGCCCTGACGGCCGGGGCCCTCCCTCCGTCATGTGACTTCCAGACACTCGGAATAAAATATTGGGACCAAGACTCAAACATTCGATGTATCTCAGGATCAGTACGGGATAAGTAATGTATGTACAGCGACTGCACCAGCAGAATAGTGAGCGCAGCTCTGGAGGATAATACAGGATGTAACTCTGTAGTACAGGAGAAGTAATGTATGTACAAAGTGACTGCACCAGCAGAATAGTGAGTGCAGCTCTGGGGGATAATACAGGATGTAACTCGGATCAGTACAGGAAAAGTAATGTATGTACAAAGTGACGCACCAGCAGAATATGAGTGCAGCTCTGGAGGATAATACAGGATGTAACTCAGGATCAGTACAGGATAAGTAATGTATGTACAGTGACTGCACCAGCAGAATAGTGAGTGCAGCTCTGGAGGATAATACAGGATGTAACTCAGGATCAGTACAGGATAAGTAATGTATGTACAGTTACTGCAACAGCAGACGAGTGAGTGCAGCTCTGGAGATAATACAGGATGTAACTCAGGATCAGTAACAGGATAAGTAATGTATGTAAAGTGACTGCACCAGCAGAACAGTGAGTGCAGCTCTGGAGGATAATAAAGGATGTAACTCGGGATCAGTACAGGATAAGTAATGTAAGTACACAGTGACTGCACCAGCAGAATAGTGAGCGCAGCTCTGGAGGATAATACGGATGTAACTCAGGATCAGTACGGGATAAGTAATTGTATGAAACAGGGGACTGCCCCAGCAGAAGAGTGAGTGCAGCTCTGGAGGATAATACAGGATGTAATACAGGATCAGTACAGGATAAGTAATGTATGTACAGTGACTGCACCAGCAGAATAGTTAGAGCAGCTCTGGAGGATAATAAAGTATGTAACAAAGGATCAGTACAGGATAAGTAATGTATGTACACAGTGACTGCACCAGCAGAATAGTGAGTGCAGCTCTGGAGGATAATACAGGATGTAACTCAGGATCAGTGCAGGATAAGTAATGTATGTACAGTGACTGCACCAGCAGAATAGTGAGCGCAGCTCTGGAGGATAATACAGGATGTAACTCCGGATCAGTACAGGATAAGTAATGTATGTACAGTGACTGCACCAGCAGAATAGTGAGTGCAGCTCTGGAGGATAATACAGGATGTAAATCAGGAACAGTACAGGTAAAGTAATGTATGTACACAGTGACTGCACCAGCAGAATAGTGAGTGCAGCTCTGGAGTATAATACAGGATGTAACTCAGGATCAGTACAGGATAAGTAAAGTATGTACACAGTGACTGCACCAGCAGAATAGTGAGAGCAGCTCTGGAGGATAATACAGGATGAAACACAGGATCAGTACAGGTTTAAGTAATGTATGTACAGTGACGCACCAGCAGAATAGTGAGTGCAGCTTCTGGAGGATAATACAGGATGTAACTCAGGATCAGTACAGGATAAGTAATGTATGTACAGCGACTGCACCAGCATAATAGTGAGCGCAGCTCTTGATGATAATACTGGATGTATCTCTGTAAGATTACTGGATTTGTTATGTTTGTACAGTGACTGCACCAGCAGAATAGTGATTGCAGCTCTGGAGGATAATACAGGATGTAACTCAGGATCAGTAAGGATAAGTAATGTATGTTCAGTGAGTGAACCAGCAGAATAGTGATTGCAGCTGTGGAGGATAATTACAGGATGTAACTCAGGATCATACAGGAAAAAGTAATGTATGTACAGTGACTGCAGCAGCAGAATAGTGAGTGCAGCTCTGGAGGATAATACAGGATGTAACTCAGGATCAGTAAAGGATAAGAAAAATATGTACACAGACACTGACCAGCAGAATAGTGAGTGCAGCTCTGGAGTATAATACAGGTTTAAAACTCAGGATCAGTACAGGATAAGTAATGTATGTACAGCGACTGCACCAGCAGAATAGTGAGCAGAGCTCTGGAGGAGAATACAGGATGTAACTCAGGATCAGTACAGGATAAGTAATGTATGTACAGTGACTGCACCAGCAGAATAGTGAGTGCAGCTCTTGAGTATAATACAGGATGTAACTCAGGATCAGTACAGGATAAGTAATGTATGTATAGTGACTATACCAGCAGAATAGTGAGTGCAGCTCTGGAGGATAATACAGGATGTAACTCAGGATCAGTACAGGATAAGTAATGTATGTACAGTGACTGCACCAGCAGAATAGTGAGTGCAGCTCTGGAGGATAATACAGGATGTAACTCCGGATCAGTACAGGATAAGTAATCTATGTACACAGTGACTGCACCATCAGAATAGTGAGTGCAGCTCTGGAGGATAATACAGGATGTAACTCAGGATCAGTACAGGTTAAGTAATGTATGTACACAGTGACTGCACCAGCAGAATAGTGAGTGCAGCTCTGGAGGATAATACAGGATGTAATACAGGATGTAGCTCAGGATAAGTAATGTATGTACACTGACTGCACCAGCAGAATAGTGAGCGCAGCTCCGGAGGATAATACAGGATGTAACTCAGGATCAGTGCAGGATAAGTAATGTATGTACAGGACTGCACCAGCAGAATAGTGAGTGCAGTCTGGAGGATAATACAGGATGTAAACTCAGGATCAGTACAGGATAAGTAATGTATGTACACAGTGACTGCACCAGCAGAATAGTGAGTGCAGTTTCTGGAGGATAATACAGGATGTAACTCTGGATCAGTACAGGATAAGTAATGTATGTACAGGGGACTGCACCAGCAGAATAGTGAGTGCAGCTGTGGAGGATAATACAGGATGTAACTCAGGGATCATTTACAGGATTAGTAATGTATGTACAGTGACTGCACCAGCAGAAAAGTGAGCGCAGCTCTGGAGTATAATACAGGATGTAACTCAGGATCAGTACAGGATAAGTAATGTATGTACACAGTGACTGCACCATCAAATAGTGAGTGCAGCTCTGGAGGATAATACAGGATGTAACTCAGGATCTGTACGGATAAGTAATGTATGTACACTAAATGCCCCAAAGCAGAATAGTGAGCGCAGCCCCTGGAGGATAATACAGGATGAAAACTCAGGATCAGTACAGGATAAGTAATGTATGTACAGTGACTGGACCAGCAGAATAGTGAGCGCAGCTCTGGAGTATAATACGGGATGTAACTCAGCATCAGTACAGGATAAGTAATGTATGTACACAGTGACTGCACCAGCAGAATAGTGAGCGCAGCTCTGGAGGATAAACAGGATGTAACTCAGGATCAGTACAGGATAAGTAATGTATGTACACAGTGACATGCCCCAGCAGAATAGTGACTGCAGCTCTGGAGGATGATACAGGATGAAACTCAGGATCAGTACAGGATAAGTAAATGTATGTACAGTGACTGCACCAGCAGAATAGTGAGCGCAGCTCTGGAGGATAATACAGGATGTAACTCAGGATCAGTGCAGGATAAGTAATGTATGTACAGGGGACTGCACCAGCAGAATAGTGAGCGCAGCTCTGGAGTATAATACAGGATGTAACTCAGGATCAGTACGGGATAAGTAATGTATGTACACAGTGACTGCACCAGCAGAATAGTGAGTGCAGCTCTGGAGTATAATACAGGAGGTAACTCAGGATCAGTACGGAATAAGTAATGTATGTACAGTGACTGCACCAGCAGAATAGTGAGTGCAGCTCTGAGGAAAAAATAGGATGTAACTCAGGATCAGAAAAAGGATAAGTAATGTATGTACACAGTTGACTGCACCAGCAGAATATGAGTGCAGCCTCTGGAGTATAATACAGGATGTAACTCAGGATCAGTCCGGAATAAGTAATGTATGTACACGGGGACTGCACCAGCGGAATAGTGAGGCCAGCTCGGGAAAGCATAATCCCAGGATGCAACTCAGGATCAGTACAGGATAAGTAATGTATGTACAGTGACTGCACCAGCAGAATAGTGAGTGCAGCTCACCTTTAAGGGGTCTAATAATGGCTAAAAGAAGTTATTGTCATCGAAGCTCTATTAGATAAACCAGGTATGGGATAGAAATATAGTGGATTTCTGTATGTGCCCTTTCCCCCAATAAATAACCCAAAACAAAGAAACCCCCCTTTGTCTTCTTATTTTCCAGCTCGTTCTTACAGTTGTTATTATGGTTCTGCCGGTGTCTTATCTCTAATCTGTGGATGCTCAGACGTCTGAGCTGTGACCTCGGGAGCTTCAGTCTCGTTACCTGTGGATTATCCCTGATTTTTGGATCCCCCATGGAGCGGCTCTGGGGAGATAATCCCACAACACAAAGAGCCATTGTGCTCCTCACCTCTTCTACCAGGTGTCAGAGCAGCCAACCTCGTGCCGAGCAGACCTGGCTCGCCGCCCGACGTCACTCTGCTGACGGTGTTTACGGCGCTATTAGTCTGGTGGAAAAACATCACCGACACATTGAGACGTGTTTGGGGGCATTAAAATAAAAAACAACAATTCTAGATATTGTCGAATTCACAAAATCGAGAGATTATAGGGGCTAAAAAAAATCACGTGGAGGCGGGAGATAGAAAAATAACCTGAACTCACCTCCAACCACTGCTGGAAATCTGATGTTACCCACCAGTCCCCCAATGGTCCTATCAAGCAAATATGGCCGCCAAGAAAATATTTTTTAGATTTTGTTGAATTCACAAAATTGAGAAATGACAAGGGTTGTCCAAGATTTAAAACAATTATGTAAATTTGGGGGATAGAAAAATAACCTGAACTCACCTCGAACCACTTACTGGAAATCTGATGTTACCCACCAGTCCCCCAATGGTCCTATCCAGCAAATATGGCCGCCAAGAAAAAAAAATTCTAGATGTTGTTGAATTCCCAAAATTGAGAAATTACAATGGTTGTCCAAGGTTTAAAACAATTAGGTAGATCCGGGGAATTGAAAAATTACCTGTATTCACCTCGAACCACTTACTGGAAATCTGATGTTCCCCACCAGTCCCCCAATGGCCCTACCAAACTGGAACCAGCAAATATGGTCACCGAGAAAAAAAATTCTAGATGTTGTTGAATTTACAAAATTGACATATTATAAGGGTTGTCCAAGGTTTAAAAAAATTATGTAGATCAGAGGATAGAACAATTACCTAAACTAACCTTGAACCAATTACTGGAAGTCTGATGTTCCCCAGCAGTCTCCCAATGGTCCTACCAAACTGGAACCAGCAAATATGGCCACCGAGAAAAAAAAAATTCTAGATGTTGTCAAATTCACAAATTCAAAGGATTACAGGGGTTAAAAAAAATCACCTGAAGGCAGAGGATGGAAAAATAACCTGAACTCACCTGGAACAACTGCTGGGAGTCTGGTCTTCCCCACCAGTCTCCTAATGGTCCTGCCCAACTGGAACCAGAAAATATGGCCAAAAAAATTCTAGATGTTGTTGAATTCCCAAAATCGAGAGATTACAAGGGATGTCCATGGTTTAAAACAATTAGGTAGATCTGGGGGATAGAAAAATAACCTGAACTCATCTTGAAGTACTCCTAGAAATCTGATGTTACCCACCAGTCCCCCAATGGTCCCACCCGGAGATCCCCTAGAACCACGTCTGAATTCATTTTGAGTGTGAATTACTTTTGTTTGGGACTAACCAGCACTTTCATATTTTGGAGTCTGAATTCACCTCCATATTTAGGGGTCTGATGGGGGCATTTTTGGTGATTGAGGTTACTTCATCTTGTTTGGGATCAATCAGCACTTTCATATCTAGGAATCTGAATGAATTTTAGGGAGTGATTTCCTCTTAACTGTGAAAAACCAGCATGTCCACATTTTGGGATCTGAATTAATTTTGGGGTGTGATTTCCTTTTGTTTGGGATCAAGCAGAACGTCTATATTGGGGGTCTAAGTTAATTTTTTGTTGTGATTTTGTCTTGACTGGGACCAAGCGGAACGGCCATATTTAGGGACTGAATTGATATTGGGGTACCATTTTCTTTGGACTGGGGTTAAGGCTTTGATTTTGTCTTGACTGGGACCAACCACCACTTACAATGAAGGAAATAAGTATTTGATCCCTTGCTGATTGTGTAAGTTTGCCCGCTGACAAAGACATGAACAGTCTATAATTTTAAGAACAGGTTAGATAGAATAGCATATCCAAAATAAAATAAATAAAATCACATTATATAAATAATATAAATGTATTTGAATTTTGCAAGGAGAAATAAGTATTTGATCCCTTTTGCAAACAAGACTTAATAGTTGGTGGCAAAACCCTTGTTGGCAAGCACAGCAGTCAGACGTTTTTTTGTAGTTGATGAGGTTTGCGCACATGCCGGAGGAATTTTGCTCCACTCCTCTTTGTAGATCAACTCTAAATCATTAACATTTTGAGGCTGTCGCTTGGCAACTCGGAGCTTCAACTCCCTCCATAAGTTTTCTATGGGATTAAGGTCTGGAGACTGGCTAGGCCACTCCATGACCTTAATGTGCTTCTTTTTGAGCCACTCCTTTGTTGCCTTAGCTGTATGTTTTGGGTCATTGTCTTGCTGGAAGACCCATTTTTAATGTTCTGGTGGAAGGAAGGAGGTTGTCACTCAGCATTTTCGGTCCATGGCTCCATCCATTCTCCCATTGATGCGGTGAAGTAGTCCTGTGCCCTTAACATAGAAACACCCCCAAAACATAATGTTTTCCCCTCCATGCTTGACAGTGGGGACCATGTTCTTTGGGTCATAGCCAGCATTTCTCTTCCTCCAAACATGGCGAGTTGAGTTAATGCCAAAGTGCTCAATTTTTGTCTCATCTGACCCCAGCACCTTCTCCCAATCACTCACAGAATAATCCAGGTGTTCATTAACAAACTTCAGGCGGGCCTGCACATGCGCCTTCTTCAGGCGGGACTGCACATGTGCCTTCTTCAGACGGGCCTGCACATGCGCCTTCTTCAGGCGGGACTGCACATGTGCCTTCTTCAGACGGGCCTGCACATGCGCCTTCTTCAGGCGGGCCTGCACATGCGCCTTCTTGAGCAGGGGGTCCTTGCGGGCACTGCAGGATTTTAAACCATTACGGCGTAATGTGTTACCAATGGTTTTCTTGGTGACTGTGGTCCCAGCTGCTTTGAAATCATTAACAAGTTCCCCCTGTGTAGTTTTAGGCCGATCTCTCACCTTCCTCATGATAAAGGATACCCCACGAGGTGAAACTTTTCATGGTGCCTCAGATCGATGTCGATTGACAGTCATTTTGTATTTCTTCCATTTTCTTACTATTGCACCAACAGTTGTTTCTTTCTCACACAATGTCTTACTTATGGTTTTGTTGCCCATTCCAGCTTTGTGCAGGTCTATGACCTTGTCCCTGACATCCTTATAAAGCTCTTTGGTCTTGCCCATGTTGTAGAGATTACAGTCTGATTGATTGAGTCGTGGACAGGAGTCTTTTATAAAGGTGTCTATTTAAGACAGCGTCTGTAATGCAGGTAACGAGTTGATTAGGAGCCTCCAACTGGTCTGTAGGAGCCAGAACTCTTATTGGTTGGTCGGGGATCAAATACTTATTTCTCTCAGAAAAATGCAAATAAATTTATATAATTTACACAATGTGATTTTCTGGATTTTATTTTGGATATTCTATCTCTCAATTTTAAAATTAACCTACCCTTAAAATTATAGACCGTTCATGTCTTTGTCAGTGGGAAACTTACACAATCAGCAAGGGATCAAATAATTATTTCCTTTACTGTAGATATTTGGGTTCTGAATTAATTTTGGTGTGTGATTTCGTCTTGACTGGGACCAATCAGCACTTTGATATTTGGGTGTCTGAGTTAATTTAGGGGCATAATTTCGTCTTGTTTGGGACCAGCCAGCAATTTTATATTTGGGATCGGAATTCATTTTGGGGTGTTATGTCCTCTTGGCTGGGACCGACCAGCACCTCCATATCTAGGCGTCTGATTTGAAGTTATTGTGATTTGGGAGCATGTTGTGTACATTCATGGGCATTCCACGTCTGGTTGTCGACCGTCTAAGGGTTAAATCCACCCTCCGCCAGGGACGTCTGTGAGGATTTGGGAGTCACAGAAAAAGGTCCCCACAAATTGGAGGTCAGAAGTTTACGCAAAACTCGGCGTCCCGTTGCCTGCAGCCAGGAATCTGCAGAGGACGCTTGTGGTCGGCTGATGTTCTGCAGAACAGGTTTATTCTAAATTACGCTTCCACTTAGAGCCTATCTCGTGGTGCGGAGTAAGTGTCTCCACGACCATCAGCCGGGACAAAGAGGTCTGTGTGCCCCGAGCCAAAGGGCCTGGTGCCGGCATGAATCTGCTGGCAACGAGTCAGGAGGGGGGGGGGGTATACAAGATG
Organism: Phyllomedusa bahiana; assembly: GCA_025379985.1. Lineage (NCBI taxonomy): Eukaryota > Metazoa > Chordata > Amphibia > Anura > Hylidae > Phyllomedusa > Phyllomedusa bahiana. The sequence goes on from JAODAL010017778.1 coordinate 59,045, forward strand.
GAGCTGGACGGGTGCTATGGGGCGACGCATGGGAAGATTTATGGGACACCGGTTGAGGCGCACTTATAGCAGAAGTTATAGGATGGATGTGTGTGGTGTCTGGCAGGAAGGAAGTGCCGCTTATCACGCGTGTAATCATAATAAACACATTTCCATTCTCTTTTCATGTGGTCGCACAGCCCCTGTCGGGAGCGCGGCTACGTCTCTGAGAGGCCAGACGCTAACATTTCTATATATAACTGCAGTCATAATGTACAGATGTAGCAGAGCCGAGTGCGTCCTTAAAGGGCAGGTACAACCAAACGTATTTTTCGGAAAATCAGACTAATTGAGTTAACAGAAAGTGGATAAAAGTGGCGATCATATCCTCGTGGCCCCCGGTCCCTTCTCTGTCCTCAGGGATGATGTTGACTTGAGTTGATGTCCACGGACTGCTTGCTATGGACTTAGGGCCACATGTATGAAAACTGTCTAGGTGTAAAATTCACTTTGTTGCCCATAGCAACCAATCAGAGCGCCCCTTTCATTCCATATAGTTCTCTGGAGAAATGAGAGGGGCGCTCTGATTGGTTCCTATGGGCAAAAAAGTGAGTTTTACACCAAGACAGTTTTCATACATGTGGCCCTTAGTGTAGCAACAAGATCGGACCCCCATCTTCACCCAGAGATGGTAGACCACAGCCTATAGTTGCCTGCTCCTATAGCTAACACAAGGCTTGTGGTGAGGACAAGACCCTAGTGGGGTAGGTAGGAGGTGTTGGGTCACCCCATACAGCACTTTTTACTTGAGGGACTAGTTGCTATGGACTCAGTGTAGCAACAAGATCGGACCCCCCATCTTCACCCAGAGATGGTAGACCCCAACATGCAGTTGCCTGCTCCTAAAGCTAACACACCATTTGTGGTGAGGACAAGACCATAGTGGGGTAAGTAGGAGGTGTTCGGTCACCCCATACAGCACTTTTCACTTGAGGGACAAGTTGCTATGGACTTAGTGTAGCAACAAGACCGGACTGTCATCTTCAACCAGAGATGGTAGACCATAGCCTGAGGTTGCCTGCTCCTAAAGCTAACACAACATTTGTGGTGAGGACAAGACCCTAGTGGGGTAGGTAAGAGGCGTTGGGTCACCCCATACAGCACTTTTCACTTAAGGGACTAGTTGCTATGGACTTAGCTAGGTATAGCAACCAGACCAGACTGTCATCTTCAACCAGAGAGGTGGCATGGTGGGCTGCAGCCTGTAGTTGCCCATAGTGGGGAGGCAAGGAAGTGGTGGGTCACCCCATACAGCACTTTGCACTTTAGGGACTACTTGCTATGGACTTAGTGTAGCAACAAGATCAGACCCCCATCTTCACCCAGAGATGGTAGACCACAGCCTGCAGTTGCCTGCTCCTAAACCTAACACACCATTTGTGGTGAGGACAAGACCATAGTGGGGTAAGTAGGAGGTGTTGGGTCACCCCATACAGCACTTTTCACTTGAGGGACGAGTTGCTATGGACTTAGTGTAGCAACAAGATCAGACCCCCATCTTCACCCAGAGATGGTAGACCACAACCTCTAGTTGCCTGCTCCTAAAGCTAATACAATGTTTGTGGTGAGGACAAGACCATAGAGGGGTAGGTAGGAGGCGTTGGGTAACCCCATACAGCACTTTGCACTTTTGGGACTAGTTGCTATGGACTTAGTGTAGCAACAAGATCGGACCCCCATCTTCACCCAGAGATGGTAGACCCCAACATGCAGTTGCCTGCTCCTAAAGCTAACACAAGGATTGTGGTGAGGACAAGACCCTAGTGGGGTAGGTAGGAGGTGTTGGGTCACCCCATACAGCACTTTTTACTTGAGGGACTAGTTGCTATGGACTCAGTGTAGCAACAAGATCGGACCCCCATCTTCACCCAGAGATGGTAGACCCCAACATGCAGTTGCCTGCTCCTAAAGCTAACACACCATTTGTGGTGAGGACAAGACCATAGTGGGGTAAGTAGGAGGTGTTCGGTCACCCCATACAGCACTTTTCACTTGAGGGACGAGTTGCTATGGACTTAGTGTAGCAACAAGATCAGACCCCCATCTTCACCCAGAGATGGTAGACCACAGCCTCTAGTTGCCTGCTCCTAAAGCTAACACAAGGCTTGTGGTGAGGACAAGACCCTAGTGGGGTAGGTAGGAGGTGTTGGGTCACCCCATACAACACTTTTTACTTGAGGGACTAGTTGCTATGGACTCAGTGTAGCAACAAGATCGGCCCCCCATCTTCACCCAGAGATGGTAGACCACAGCCTGCAGTTGCCTGCTCCTAAAGCTAACACGACGTTTGTGGTGAGGACAAGACCATAGTGGGGTAGGTAGGAGGTGTTGGGTCACCCCATACAGCACTTTGCACTTTAGGGACTAGTTGCTATGGACTTAGTGTAGCAACAAGATCGGACCCCCATCTTCACCTAGAGATGGTAGACCACAGCCTGCAGTTACCTGCTCCTAAAGCCAATACAATGTTTGTGGTGAGGACAAGACCATAGTGTGGTAGGTAGGAGGCGTTGGGTCACCCCATACAGCACTTTTCACTTAAGGGACTAGTTGCTATGGACTTAGCTAGGTATAGCAACCAGACCGGATTGTAATCTTCAACCAGAGTGGTGGCATGGTTGAGATACCTTGATGCAGTGGTGATAATTATTGCTCAGATTGCATGGATATTTGTGGAATTTGGTTGTGGTTGGGCAGAATATGAACATTGACAGGAGAACAGGGAAAACCCCCAGTGGGTCCTTGGGTACAACAGCTCTAGGGCTGCTTTTCAGGGAGAAAGAGGAACTAGAAGCATGAGGGCGAATGAAGGCATATACAGTAGCTGTAGAGTAGGCACATATAATCAACTCCACTGGTGGGCCCCAAGAATCAACTGCACTGGTGGGCCCCAAGAAACAACCCCACTGGTGGGCCCTAACAATCAACTCCTTTGGTGGGCCCCAAGAGTCAACTCCACTGGTGTGTCCCAATAATCAAGTCCACTGGTGGACTCCAAGAACCATCTCCACTCGTGGATCCCAAGAGCCAACTCTACTGGTGCGTCCCAAGAGCCAACTCTACTGGTGCGTCCCAAGAGCCAACTCTACTGGTGCGTCCCAAGAGCCAACTCTACTGGTGCGTCCCAAGAGCCAACTCTATTGGTGGGTCCCAAGAGCCAACTCTATTGGTGGGTCCCAAGAGCCAACTCTACTGGTAGGACCCAAGAATATACTCCACTGGTGGGCCCCATGAATCAACAGCACTGGTGGGCACCAAGAATCTACTACACTGGTGGGCACCAAGAATCTACTACACTGGTGGGCCCCAACAATCTACTCCACTAATGGGTCCCAAGAATCATCTCCATTGATGAGCCTTAAAAATCAATTCTACTGGTGACCCAAAAAATCATCTCCACCAGTGAGCTCCAAGAATAAACTCCACTAGTGATGCCCAAGAATAAATTCCACTGGTGGGCCCCAAGAAGCAACTCCACTGGTGGCCCCCAAGAATCAACCCCACTGGTGGGCCCCAGGAATCAACTCCACTGGTGGGCCCCAGGAATCAACTCCACTGGTGGCACCAAGAATCAACTCCACTGGTGGACCCCAAGAATCAACCCCACTATTGGCCCCAAGAATAAACTAAAATCAACTCTACTGGTGGGCCCTAGGCCCAGTCTGACACGTGGCAGCTATATTTGTCTCCCTTGCCTATTGGTCAGCATTGTTGTTGCACCATTCCCATCCTGAAAGTTGGAAGAAAAGGGGACAGGACAGCCCGGGGAGTTGCGTTGACCCCTCTAACCTCCAATATTGCTATCACAGCAGATTTCTGTTGTTTTCCTTGCTTTGGGCAGATCCTTGATGGAGTACAGGGCTACAGGCAGCGAGGTGGAGAGAACATGGTAGATAAACATCTATGTGCACAGGGCAACACTCTCCTGTCCCTGGCCGAGTCCCCCGAGTATCTGAGGTGGAGGCGGCTGCTGACCACGTACCACAAGTGGTTATGAAGGAGAGAGGAAAAAATCCACAAGTATCTGCTGTGCTCACCAGAGCCTGAGAAACCCAAACACACAGCGACCGCAGCAAGCGCCACTCACTAAGTGTGTGTGCAAGGGAGACAGGCTGAGCCAGTGCAAAATCTACGGAGCTCGCGGAAGTGGAGGGGGCAGCGTCACCGACAGGGAGCACGGGGATCTGTATGTAATTGCTGCGTCAACTGTAAGCAAAGTCTTGGGCACATATTATGAAATTACTTAAAGGGGAACTGCAAGAAAGGTCTCAATACTAAAACTTGATGCCGAAGGGGTAGGTACCATATCAGGAAATTTCAGGTAATTTTATCTCTAAGTTTCCTCAAATTCCAATTTCCAAGGTGCTTTGTATCACAAGCAGCAACTAATGCTTCATGTTGTGCCTAAGGCCCACCAATTAAGTTTATTCAGGGGCACACCAGTGAGGTTGATTCTTGGGGCCCATCCGTGGAGTTGATTCTTGGGGTCCACCAGTGGAGTTGATTCTTGGAGCCCACAAGTGGAGTTGGTACTAGGGGTCCACCAGTGTAGATAATTCTTGGACCCACCAAGACAGTTGATTCATGGGGCCCAGCAGTGGAGTTGATTCTTGGAATCCACCAGTGGAATTGATTCTTGGGGCCCACCAGTGGAGTTGATTCTTGGGGGCCACCAGTGGAGTTGATTCTTTGGGGGCCACCAGTGGAGTTGGTCCTTGGGGTCCACCAGTGGAGTGTTTTCTGGGCGCCCCCCCGTGGTGTTCTTCCTTGGGGCCCACCTGGTCAGTTTATACTTGGGGCCACCAGTGGACTTGATTCTTGGGGCCCACCAGTGGAGTTGATTCCTGGTGCCCACCAGTGGAGATGTTTCCTGGTGTCCACCAGTGTAGTTGATTCTTTGGGCCCACCAGTGGTGTTGATTCTTGGAGCCCACCAGTGGAGTTGATTCTTGGGGTCCACCAGTGGAGTTTGTCCTTGGGGTCCACCAGTGGAGTATGTCCTTGGGGTCCACCAGTGGAGTTTGTCCTTGGGGTCCACCAGTGGAGTTTGTCCTTGGGGTCCACCAGTAGAGTTGATTCTTGGGCTCCACCAGTGGAGTTGATTCTTGGAGCCCATCAGTGGAATTGATTCTTGAAGCCCACCAGTGGAGATTATTCCTGGGGCTCACCAGTGGAGTTGACTTTTGGGGTCCATTCTACAGCTTTTCCATTTTGCCTGTGTCCATCTGAATTTTGGACCAGAAACTATAGATACTATGCGAAATAAAGCAGAGAGATCCAGGTATTCTCTCTATTAGGTTAATGGGCAAAGGAAGATGCCTACACAGCTTTAGAGCGCGAGCTGAAGAGCAGGAAGTGATGTCAAGAAAGGGGTGTGGTTACGACAACTACAGCTACACAGCCCAGGAAAAGTTTTTTTTACATTGTACTGATTATAAAACCTTGGCCGAGGTTCAACGACAAACCAAATTCCAGTTCCCTATGGAGGATAGAGAGTCTCCCATTGTATTCCAGGATCTGTACAATTCAGATCAAAGCTGATTTATTCCTTGAAATTGTGGCCTCTGAACATTTCTCAAAGAGCCGGGGAGGGGAGACCAAAGAAGCCCAACCTGCCTGAATACTTACACCTCTTATATGGTTTAAGGTTGCTCTAAGGTGACACCTCTATGGCTGGGAGGGCTCACAGAGGGAGCGGCGTGCGAGACTGTGGAGTTTAATGGGAATAATCAGGGACATCTTTTCTATTGGGTACACTTGGCAGCTCGGGAGCCCAATAAGCATTGGTCTCCCCAGGTGGTGAATGTATGTCCTGCTAATAGAGGATATATGCCCTGGCTCAGCGCTGCTTATTTAACTGTTTGTGTGTCCTTAGGACATGGCGGGAGCAGGGAGTCATTGGTTTCCTGCCCTGCCAATCAGTCTTGTAGGCCGATGTCTGGCGACATCAGCGGGTGTCCCGACCTATGTGATGATATTGTTGTGCCTGCCACCTCATGTGGTGTCATGTTTGGGCACAGCTAGAGGCGTAGCCCGGGGTGATGTCCTCTAGTTGGGCAAGGGCCTTTACAGTGCTATGCCTAGGGGCCCATTAAGAAGATAAAGGGGCTTTCTTGCTACAAAGATCTTATCTGTAATGATGGGGACAGTAAAAATAAGCACTTTTGCAATTGGTTTGCATTACCTAAATCCTTTAGTATAGCAGATGTGAGCTAATCTGTGCGTGTCTAGAGCCATTTCTTCAGCAAGTGGTCGGGCCACACCCCCTTTCCTGTGATTGGCTGCCTGATATTACATTCAGCCCTGTTGGGACACGTCCACTGTGATGTGATTGCCTGCTTCCCTATGAGCTGTGTAAAATTAAAGTGAAAATGGCTGCCGTCTGTGTCTGTGTTTTCATTGTCTTTCAGTGCACCCTGAGTTGTGTAATAATGGCTGCATGAGCTCCTCTATGCTGCTTTCCCAGTGATAGCGCTATGTAAAGGATCTGAGCAATTACTGAGTCTCTAGCTGCTAGATTCACTCTCCTCCCAAAGAACAAAGCCTTATACACAGAAAGGATGTCACAGCTCTGCCAACCTCCTGCAATGGTCAGTTCTCATGCCTGGAGAGCGGTCACCTCCCTCCACAAGCTCCTTGTAACCAGAACACCTGCATTGTTGGAGACAGTTACAGCCTAAACTGATGAAACAAATGTGAGCAATGCACTCGGCTCCCCCCTCTTTTATCAGGCAGGAGGTAGAGGGGGAGTATAGTGCATTCCTCACGTTTGTTTCATAATTTTAGGCTGTATGTATCACTGTTTACAATAATGCAGGTGTCCTGGTTACAAGGAGCTTGTGGAGGGAGGTGAAAGCTCTGCAGACATGAGAACGAACCATTGCAGGAGGTATGCAGGGCTGTGACATCCTCTCACTTCCACTGCTCACACAGAATTATGATGTCACAACTCTTCAGTGAGGGAAGACACGCATACTGGGAGGAGAGACGTGCCTACTGGATTTGAAGCTGTAAGAAAGAGAGAATGCTTAAGATGCCCACAAAAGCCTGTAATGAGAAAACCCTTTTAAAATGGCCCTGGGAATAACGTGTCATCTTTTACAAGGATGTCACCCTATACCCTCACTGCATGTCAACATTATGCTGGAGAGGCCTGATAATATACAATCCCCTCCACCCTGGGGTCAAGCTATAGAAACTGTCCGGGAATAAGGAACATGATAGAAAGTTCAAGGTAATAACTTGGCATCCAAATTCCCCAGATCTCAACTTGATTGAGCATCTGTGTCCGGCCCACAGAGGCCGCAACTCACAACATATGAGCATCTGCTAGACACCTTCAGAATTCTGGTGGAGTCCAGGCCTCAACAAGGGTAACCTACACAAATAAGGCAATATTATGGCTGATAGGCCTGCACTCCTTTATATTCACCCGGGCCGGGAGGACAGGTAGGTGAAGGCAGGAGACCACCTAGGGCACCACTTAATCCTAGGCAGGAAGAGGGGCGCAAGAAGGTATGGAGGGGGCTAAATTCTCCATTGGGGGCACTATGTGCCTTATTTGCCTAGGACACCAGAACACCTTTTCATGAAGCAAGAGGAAAGGAGGGAGGAGGTGAGTGGGCTAAAAAGTATTACAAACTCCTATTTAGATTCAGTCTAAACTTAAAGGGGTTTTCTCATTACATTAAATGGTCTTCAGAATAAGGGGACAGTGAAAACAAGCAACTTTGCAATTGGATGTCATTTGCAAAGCTGTCTTGTTTTCACAGTCTGCCTTATTTTCGTTTTGTGTAAACATTGTTCCCCAGTGCCGGTCGGATCCCTCCTTCTTGCATTTCATTGGCTGAACGGACTCTATACTAATTTTACATTAATAGGGGCCGGCACATTTCACTTGTGACAGCCAGCACTCCTCATTACCTGCCTCTCTCACTTCCTGGGAATTAAGGGGCCGCCAACAATTTCACTCTATACAGCTAGCAGCTCCTCATTGACACTGAAGCTGCTTCTACAATCATAAAACAGCAGAATTGTGCCTTGGTGCCTAATGCTCCTGTAAGGGGCCGCCAACAATTTCACTCTATACAGCTAGCAGCTCCTCATTGACACTGCAGCTGTTTCTACAATCAGAAAACAGCAGAATTGTGCCTCGGTGCCTTGTGTAAACATAGAAGGGAGACAGATCTGTGATCTGGACGAGTTCATAGAAGACTGGATTCAACTGTAACAAACCTCCAGCTGTGAGAGAAGAGATCAGTGCTCTAAGTTCATAGAAGACTGTCTAGACTGAATGCAGGCCTGTGGTATGTAAACAGCTCTCACAAATAGGACTGCATAGGGAGAGGACAGTGACATGTGGACTCAGTGAGGGGCGGGGGGAACACATTGACTCGGAAGCGAGCATGAACAGTGAAGGGGGGGGATGATGTCACCCCCCCTTCAGTTAATAAAACACCCAGCTGGGAGGGGAAGAAACGCCCCTGGATTTCAGGAACTGAATCAAGGTTCAAGAAAACAGCCGAACTGATGAAGCACTACATCCCCTTTAATTCTGACCCCCAAACATCACTGAATAACAATTTGTAAGGTTGGACTATGTATCTGTACAGTGATCAGAGCCCCAAATTCCCTGCACAACCATTGCTACATGATAAAATTCTGTCTACCTGTAGCCACCACTAGATGGAGCTGTTGTACATCGAACTCAACGACAAAGCTGAATACAGGGAGCTCCCCCTAGAGGTGGCTGCAGGCGGATAGGATTAGACATTATAGCACAAAGTCGTCTATTACAGACTGTATTACAGCTATAGCACCCCATATACCCCACCCTTCTATAGATGACAAGCTTTTCTTTCTGCACTGGAGTTTAATGGAAATAACTGTGCATATTCCTGAAGAACGCAGTCTTAAACCCTTACGTCATGTCAAAGTCTGCATGCCCCATGCCCTTGACGTACGATGGAGCCCGCTGCAGAGGGCACACTGCCCTTGTATGGTAGCCGTGCCTGTGTAAGAGCAGCGCATTGTCCGTGCTCCTTACTTGGCTCCGAGATGAAGGGCCCCCGATGAGCAGGATGTGAATATAACATTAAAAAGCCTTTAAAACCACTCGCGCCCTTGTAAACCTCACTCAATGTGTTTATGCAGGAGCAGGCGGCACGTATCTGACGAGGATCACGCACCGGCACAGGAAGCATTCAGTATAATCCAAAACTGGTCATAAAAAGAAGAGTTATTTCTGTAAAAAAAAAAAAATCAAAATCTCCAGCCACAGAGATGATCCACCGCTCTGGACCGCAGCGATGCCCTGGGCTGGCGCTCCCGGCATCCTCCTCCTCCGGGTAGAGCTAAAGCTTCGATTTATAAAAGTACACAAGACACTTGTAGCCACCTACATGGAGGAGATCAAACAACTGGAAGGAAAAATTCAAGAATCCTTCTGCAAAACCAAAATTTGCAGTCTACCCACCACCATGTCTTCTTCTGCTCCCCGCGGAACCTTAGGTTTAAAGATACGTTACAGAAATTCTAACTCTAAGCAACGGGTTCCGATACCTTAGTCGTAAAGTGTGTATAGTAATTATCCAGTCAACCCAGGGGTTAGCCCCGACCAAAAGTGCCTCAAAGAAGGAAGACTGCTGAGCCAACGCCATCTCTTCTTCTGCTCCCAATGGACCTCTAGAGCTATAGACCTCAACTCGAAACATGTCCAGATACCTTAGTCCTAAAGCACTTGTAGTGATCTACTCCTGTTCACTATGCTGTGTAGAGTATATCCATTCAACACAGGGGTTAGACCCTACTAAAAGTGCCTCATAGAAGGATGACCGCTGAGGCAACGCCATCTCTTCTGCTCCCAATGGACCTCTAGGTTTAGAGACATCAAAATTCTAACTCAAAGCAACGTGTCCCGCTACCTTAGTCCTAAAGCACTTATAGTGATCTACTCATGTTCACCGTGGGTTGTAAAGTACTTCTAGTCAACTCAAGTGTTAGACCATACCAAAAGTGCCTCAAAGAACGATGACTGCAGAGCTAATACCTACCATCTCTTCTTCTGTTTCCAATGGACCTCTAGGTCTAGAGATATCAAAATTTTAACTCGAAACATGTCCAGATACCTTAGTCCTAAAGCACTTGTAGTGATCTACTCGTGTTCACCGTGGGTTGTAGAGTATTTCCAATCAACTTAAGGGTTAGACCATACCAAAAGTGCCTAAAAGAAGGACGACTGCAGAGCCAATACCATCTATTCTTCTGCTCCCAATGGACCTCTAGGTCTAGATATTGAAATTCTAACTGGGAGCAGCATGTCCCGATACCTTAGTCCTAAAGCACTTGTAGTGATCTACCCCTGTTCACCGTGGGGTGTCGAGCACATACAGTCAACGCAAGGGTTAGTCCCTAACCAAAAGTGCCTCAAAGAAGGACGATCGGTGAGCCAACGCCATGGTCACTGATGGGTGTGGGATGAAGGCTAGCCCTTCTGCTCCGAGAGCTACTGTAGAGCAAATTACTAATCAAGACCGTGCTGGCTATGATAGTAAGGTATCAGGATACACAGGGCATCGCAGATTGATATGGATGCGGGACGAGACACTTATTCAACACCAAAAGTGTCTACAATGGACACATGAACATCAGAACTGGAGCAATGGAGGAAGGCGGACTGGTCTAATAAAACACATATCCATCGCAGATGGCTGCGTGTGCGTCACTTACCTGGAGAGGAGACGGCACCAGGGTGCACTATAGGAAGAAAAGATGGCGGAGACAGTGTGATGGTTCTACTGGGGGGTCCTGGCATCATATGGGGAAGAGATGTCACAAGGATGCATTATGGGAAGACAATATGGCGGAGGCAGTGCGACGGGCAATGTTCTGCTTGGGGGTCCTGAGGAGCGCTGTGTTCTCCATCCTGTTCTATGGGAATTCCTACTAAAGGGGAGCACTGTGTTCTCCATCCTGTTCTATAGATGTTCCCAGTACAGGAGAGCGCTGTGTTCTCTATCTGTTCTATGGAAAGTCCTACTAAAGGCGAGTGCTGTGTTCTCCATCCTGTTCTATGGATGTTTCCAGTACAAGGGAGCGCTGTGTTCTCCATTCTGTTCTATGGATGTTTCCAGTACAGGGGAGTGCTGTGTTCTCCATCCTGTTCTATGGGAGTTCCCAGTATAGGAGAGCGCTATGTTCTCCATCCTGGTCTATTGATCTTCCCACTACAGGAGAGCGCTGTGTTCTCCATCCTGTTCTATAGATGTTCCCAGTACAGGAGAGCGCTGTGTTCTCTATTCTGTTCTATGGAAATTCCTACTAAAGGGGAGCACTGTGTTCTCCATCCTGTTCTATGGATGTTCCCAGTACAGGAGAGCGCTGTGTTCTCCATCCTGTTCTATGGGAATTCCTACTAAAGGGGAGCGCTGTGTTCTCCATCCTGTTCTATGGATGTTTCCAGTACAGGGGAGCGCTGTGTTCTCCATTCTGTTCCATGGGAGTTTTTAGAACGGGAGCGCTGTGTTCTTAATTCTGTTCTATGGGAACGCTGTGTTTTCCATCCTGTTCTATGGGAATTCCTACTACAGGGGAGCACTGTGTTCTCCATCCTGTTCTATGGATGTTTCCAGTACAGGGGAGCGCTGTGTTCTCCATCCTGTTCTATGGATGTTTCCAATACAGTGGAGCGCTGTGTTCTCCATTCTGTTCCATGGGAGTTTTTAGAACGGGAGCGCTGTGTTCTTAATTCTGTTCTATGGGAACGCTGTGTTTTCCATCCTGTTCTATGGGAATTCCTACTACAGGGGAGCGCTGTGTTCTCCATTGGGTTTTATGGGAGTTCCCACTACAGGGGAGCGCTGTGTTCTCCATTCTGTTCTATGTTAGTTCCCGGTACAGGGGAGCGCTGTTTTCTCTATTATGTTCTAGGGGAGCTCCCAGTACAGGGGAGTGCTGTGTTCTCTCCATTCTCCTCTATGGAAGTTCCCAGTACAGGGGAGCGCTGGGTTCTCTCCATTCTGTTCTATGGGAGTTCCCAGTACAGGGGAGCGCTGTGTTCTCTCCATTCTGTTCTATGGGAGTTCCCAAAAAAGGGGAGCGCTTTGTGTTCTCCATCCTCCTCTACGGGAGTTCCCAATACAGAGGAGCGCTTTGTGTTCTCCATCCTCCTCTATGGGACTTCCCAATAAAAGGGAGCGCTTTGTGTTCTCCATCCTCCTCTACGGGAGTTCCCAATACAGAGGAGCACTGTGGTTGGCCGCACTCAGAACGCCCATAGAACAGAACGAAGAGTCGTGTGGAAGCACGACCAGCTCTCTGTTCTAACCCAGAAATTTAGGGAGCCCGTTCCTGAGATAGGTGGTGAGATCCGCACCTGTCAGACTTTGATGGCACACGCTATTGATAAGCCATCGAAAGGGGAAAGATCTCTCCTGGAGGAGAGGAACCAATAAATTGGTCGGTGCGAGGATTTACTCGCCATTCAGACCTCACTGACTGTTTTGCATAAAGCAAAGGCTTATGGGAAAAGAGCTGAGGAGCTCCACAGCGCACTTACTGGATGTAGTTATCCTCAGTTCACATTTTGCTCGCAGGAAGCCTAGGCATTGTGAAAGGGATTTGAGCCCAAACCAGTTAAGTTCAACTACAGACAGCCTGTTTCGGGTATTTGCCCCTCGTCAGTGCAGTGTAGAACTTACTGGTTTGGCTGGGTGTGAGGCAAGAGTGGCTTCGAAAGGGAAGCCATCAAAGTCTATGGTGGAAACACCCCCTCAACACTAAATACCTGCATAAATGCTTCTCCCTAACCACTTAAAATTGACGCACGATGCAGAAAGTTTCCGAAAAATTCAACTCCAATGACCATAGACGATCCCTCCTCCTTCCGACAATTTAGTTCCTTGTACTGTATAATTCTCTGTCCTTCAGCTCTCTGCGAATTTACTTCTTGCATCTAATCCGAACAAGCAAGGCTGCAGTGTAAAGCATGGAGGGCGGCCACTGCAGCTACCTGAACCTCTGATGACATCTCAGCCTCCCAATAGACCATAAGGCTAAACTGCAGTGTAAAGCAGTGAGGGCGGCCACTGCAGCTACCTGAACCTATGATGACATCTCAGCCTCCACATAGACCATAAGTTTAAGCTGCAGTGTAAAGCATGGAGGGCGGCCAGTGCAGCTATGTGAACCTATGATGACATCTCAGCCTCCCAATAGACCATAAGGTTAAGCTGCAGTGTAAAGCATTGAGGGCGGCCACTGCAGCTACCTGAACCTATGATGACATCTCAGCCTCCACATAGACCATAAGGCTAAGCTGCAGTGTAAAGCATGGAGGGCGGCCACTGCAGCTACCTGAACCTATGATGACATCTCAACCTCCCAATAGACCATAAGGCTAAACTGCAGTGTAAAGCATGGAGGGCGGCCAGTGCATACCTGACTATGATGACACCCTCAGCCTCCCAATAGACCATAGGGCTAAGCTGCAGTGTAAAGCATGGCGGGCGGCCAGTGCAGCTACCTGAACCTATGATGACATATCAGCCCTCCACATAGACCATAAGGCTAAGCTGCAGTCTTTGATCTTCGTAATATTGTTATAATCTATTTATTGCTGAAATCTTCATGTGTCCCTTGCAACCCGTTCTAGCGAGGTGACCGCGTCCTGTGATGGCGGCGCGCTGGACGGTTTTTCACGATGCAGGGACATCAGCGCTTGCAGCGGAGGGGAAGAATTGGCGTACGTTATAACGCTTTATTATAGTCCGACCCCATCAAGATTTCTTGAAGTCAACTGCGCCATCTAGTGCAGAGGAGGAGGAGTGCAAGGAATCATAAATTTGTATTAGACTCCTGTTACGCATTTCACGCATAGACCTATTACCATCCTGAAAAGTAAACTGCCCGTCTCCTACCGCTGTGTAAAAAAGACAAATGCGCTACTCATGCAAACCTAAGCCCAGGTGTGAACTGTAATGGCGGCCCATGTTGATTGTCACCCAACTTTTTGGAGCCTCAAATTATCAAAAAACCAACGACAGCGAGGTTGGACCTGTTTTTGATATGTTTATTCTGTTTGTAAAAGTCTTGGTCGCTCATAGAGGGTCGGGGGGCGGAGGTCTCTCCGCTGTGATTGGAAGAGAGCAGGTTCTGCACGTGGTTCTCCTATAACGACACAAAAAAAGAGAAATTTAAATGGATACTGTCTTAAAGGGGAACCTACTTCTAATAATTGAGAAAAAGACCTGTTTGTCTTAAAGGGGGTTTTCTCAAATACAAATGACTAGCTTTCAATATGTCGGGAATGGTGAATCAAGCCTTTTACCAATTTCATTGCTCTTTTGATTTTTGCCCTGGTTAGGCGATAAGAGATTTTATTTTGCTCTGAGTGCATACAAGTGTCTCTAGAGCAGGCAGTGATGTCAACATGGTTTACAATCTCTCGCACTTTGTCCCTGTAACACTCAGCTAGTTATAGAAGTGCTAAATATGTAATCCTGCTATAAGACCACCTACAGCCTGACCAGAGAGTGACATCCCCCAATGTCGGACAGAGCAGAGTTTTTAAACTCTATATCAGGTTAGCTTGTTTAGATCGGATAAGCCCTTGTGTTCACTCCTTGGAGCTCTGTAGCTTATTGTGCACTGTCTTTATAAAAAACTGCTATAGGACCACCCACAGCCTGACTAACAGTGTGACTCTGAAGCTCCTGTGAAGCTTTATTATGCACTGTGTTTACTAAACAATGCTATAGGACCACCACAGCCCTGACTAGACAGTGTGGTCTGAAGCTGCCTGTGACTCTGTAAAACAGCAAGGTGAGAAACCCCTTTTAAAGGGGGTTTTGCCACGATGTACTGTTGAACGTGGGATCCTCCAAAATGGGTATTTAATCACTTTTCTAAATATATGCGAAATTACAAAAAGTTTAAGCCTGTGAGAGCTACAGCATTGCTCAGTCCCCCTTAGTTTCATGGGCAGTTTACATTAGACAAAAACCAGGACACTGACAGGAGCTGATCGGGCCACACTTGCGTGTTTGCACTTCTTATCTGATGACAGGGAACATGAAGGAGCTTGCAAGTGGCTGGGGAGGAAGTGCAGTGTATGAGGCTGTCTGCTGTATAGAGAATCCACTGGTTGTAATGTTATTATTTGAGAAAAACTTTAGCGAGTCCCTGTTCCTCGCTTTGCTCACCCCCCCCCCCCTTCCCCCCCCCTGCGCCTTAAAGATCAGCAGCTTTTTTTTATTTCTCTCCGAGCAGATAAGAGTTAAGGAACTGCTTCAGGGCAAAACCCCTTTTAAATGATTGTTTGGGAAACTCCCATTGTTTTCATGGAAGAATCCACCATACCCCCGTTCGAAGCGGAAGGTTTAGGGGCCCGTTCCCGGGAAGGTGGACTTGATTTCGGGGCATATCCTTTTGCTATAGTGAGAAAACCCCCTTTAAAGAGTCTTTCCCTTAAATGGCTGGTGTTGGGGGCTCACCTGGGGTCCCCTTAGTCATGCGGTCTGTAAACTCCGAGTTGAAAGGCAGCAAACGACATCCCCAAAAAACTCTGCCAGTCCTGGATCATCCCCAAAAAAAAAGAGAACACAAAAAGATAAACAACCCAAAACCCAAAAAAAAGGAAAAAACGCGAGAAGGAGCTGCCCGGGGTTAAAAAAAGCACCAGTGGTGGTGAAATTTCCCCCGAAACCCGGGCACGCCTCCCAGAAACTTCCCCAGGGGATGGGTCCTCCCTCACCGTACCATCAACGAGCTGATTGTATTCATAAATATCCCCGACACCAGTGACTGCCCTTCCCATGGGTTTATCACACTTCCGCAACCCAGGCATGGCGACTGAGCCGGGGCTATTACAGGCTACCTGTGATGTCATCGGGGCAGTATTTACCCCTCGGTCATGAGAACTGGTGGGTGTCCCCGTACCCTTGTATTTTTTCGTTTGGGTTGGGGCGATGGTGATGAAATATGATACATTGGTTGCCTGCAAGAAGGGGGAGAGGGTGAATAATGGGGGTAGAGTACAATGGGTTTATGGGGAGAAAAAAGCTGCTCAAAAACGAGTTAAACCAGGGGGTCCTGACAATTGGGATGTAGCCCCCCAGGGTACCTGACCATTAGGGGGGGCGATTTCCTTTTACACCCCCTTTTGATTATGTAGTGGCAGAAGGCTGCACCAAGCGGTGGTTCTATCACTCCCCCTAGGCAGGAAGTATAGGAGCGTTAAAAGGTTTTCCCCCCAAATGAAATTGATGGGGAAACCCGCAAATTAAATAATAAACATTTTCACCATTCATCATTATTACAAATTCTGCAGCATTTTTGTTTTAGCTGCTCCCTAGTGATCCATAGTGTACAGTTCCAGGGGATACAACCAGTGACGAGGGCTCGTCAGTCCTGGACGCATGCGCTCAAACATCACCTCTCCTCTAAGCAGGGGCGTAACTACCGGGGTAGCAGACGTCGCAGCTGCCCCGGGGCTCGGGTTCTTAGGGGGCCCGGCAGCAGCTAACACGTCTGCTACCCCGGCAGTTCGGCTCCTGCCCCCGCCGGGAGTGAACATACTAGTTCACTGCCGGCGGACGCAGGGCTGCAGGGCCCGGCGCTTCCGACCTCTCCGGCCCGAGCGCTCAAAGGCAGGAATGTCCGGTATTAGCAGAGCAGAGCGGCTCCGCTCTGCTAATCAGCCTGCGCCGGCCCACAGTGCTGACGTGAACTGCGCGATGACGTCACATCATCGCGCGGCCCGCGCCGAGCACAGACTGGCCGGGAGCAGATTTTGGAAGGGGGCGAGAGACAGGTGAGTGAGTGATTTCTTATTTTTTTAATATTAATGAAGCCCCCTGCCTGCCTGTATATTTGCCCATATAGCCCTGCCTGCGTGTATATTAGCCCCCATTGCCATGTCTGCCTGTATATTTGCCCCTATAGCCCTGCCTGCCTGTATATTAGCCCCCATAGCCCTGGCTGCCTGTATTTTAGCCCCTATAGCCCTGCCTGCCTGTATATTTGCCCCTATAGCCCTGCCTGCCTGTATATTAGCTCCCATAGCCCTGGCTGCCTGTATATTAGCCCTTATAGCCCTGGCTGCCTGTATATTAGCCCCTATAGCCCTGCCTGCCTATATATTAGCCCCCATAGCCCTGCCTGCCTATATGTTAGCCCCTATAGCCCTGCCTGCCTGTATGTTAGCCCCTATAGCCCTGCTTGCCTGTATATTAGCCACTATAGCCCTGGCTGCCTATATATTGCCCCCCATAGCCCTCGCTGCCTATATATTGCCCCCCCATAGCCCTGGCTGCCTATATATCAGCCCCTATAGCCCTGCCTGCCTATATCTAGCCCTTATAGCCATGTATGCCTATATCTAGCCCCTATAGCCTCCAAAGCCCTGCCTACCTATATATAGCTTCCCCAACGCCCTGCCTGCCTATATATAGCCTCCCCAAAGCCCTGCCTGCCTATATATAGCCTCCCCAAAGCCCTGCCTGCCGATATATAGCCTCCCCAAAGCCTGCCTGCCTATATATAGCCTCCCCAACGCCCTGCCTGCCCCCATATTTAGCTCCCCAAAGCCCTGC